>CAJDSM010038362.1:0-18234 GCA_903981925.1 Ostrea lurida
CGTCAAGTCAATTTCTGCGTTTTTCCCCAGCATAGATTTTTTTCCCTTCATATGGTTTGTATCCTTTCTGCAGAATTAACCACCATGCAGATTGGGTGAAGCAGAGGATGTGGACTTGCGTGATAACATATTTTACTTTTAATATCCGGATTTGTTGTGTTTTTTTTAAAACGGGCAATTTCGTTGAAAACCTACATGCGCGCGGGTGACGTTTAAACGTAGAAATTAACTTTTATTGGCAGCCTAATGATTAAAACTTATAAAACCTCTCTAATGCGCCTATGTTACAGCTAGTTACATCATGTTAAACTTTATAAACCTCCTCATATGGCCTATGTTACAGCTAGTTAATATGTAACACTAAACTCTCCAATGGCCTATGTTTACCAGCTACATGTAGTTAATATTGTAAAACTTATAAAACCTCTTTAATGGCCTATGTTACAGCTAGGTTAATATGTAAAACTTATTTAAACCTTCTCCAATTGGCCTATGTTACAAGCGTACACTTGTGTTAATATGTAAACTTATAAACCTCTCCAATGGCTATGTTACGAAGCTAGTTTAATATTGTAAGCACTTTATAAACCTCTCAATGGTGCCTATGTTACAGCTAGTTATATGTAAACTTATAAACCTCTCCAGTGGGCCTATGTTACAAGCTAGTTAATTATTGTTAAACTTTATAAACCTATGCATTTGGCCTATGTTACAGCTAGTCTCAATATGTAACTTATAAACCTCCCAATGGCCTATGTTACCAGACTAGTCAATATGTAAAACTTATAAAAACCCCCTCTTCCAATGGCCTATGTTACAGCTAGTTAATATGTAATAAAACTTATAAACCTCTCTAATGGTCTGTTCTAGGTATAAAATATTTAGAATCTTCATTGCATTGACAACATTTTAGTATTAGTTTTTCAAAATATGCCATTAGAAGTTACGATAGTACATGTATGTGCCACGCATCTCTCTCGCTCAGGAGAGGAAGGTGAGAGGAAGGTGACTTGTGTGGGTAGGCCTGTTCTTTATAAGATTACAGACATTGCTGTAAACTCCTAGTTGTGCTGGTTCTTATAGGATTTACAGACATTGCTGTATCTCAGGTGGCTGTTCTTTATAGGGATTACAGAGACATTGCTGTACTCAGTTGGCTGTTCTTTTCATAGGATGACTAGACATGTGCTGTACTTCAGTTGGCTGTTCTTTATAAGATTTACAGACATTCTGTACTCAGTTTGGCGATAGGACTGTTGAACAGTTTAATTTTTGGGGAACTTGGAATTTTTCAGCTTGTTGCATAATACTGTATAGGAACTGAGTCACACAGGTATAATGTGTTCAGTGTGCGTGATCTAGGACATGTAAATAAGATGTTAATTACGGGAATAATAGATTTATTTAAAATTAGAGTTTCTGAATCAGAACAGTGTGGACAGATTTATTCAGCAAGCATCACTGTGTAAAGGTGAATAACAGATGGAAATATATTTTGAATAATTGTGTCAAAAATAGCAGCAGGATTTTTTTTTTTTTTTTTTTACACAAAGTAAGCGGTTTAAGGATTTAGAGAGCTCGCTGACAGGTGACACTGAGTCCTGTTTCTTCTCTTTAGTAGACTGACTGGTTGTTGATTAAAAATGAACTCCCAAACATCAGCAAAAAGATCTCTAGAGAGCAGTTTTACCAATGGAGTGCCTGACACAGAGATGTGGAAACGAGAGCCCCCTCACAGGTGGGTACAGTGTTAATTATCTAATTTGTCAGAACTATTAATCTTTGACAAGGTAGATCATTTGATCATGGCCTGTGCTAAGTATAATCTACAGCTAGTATTTTACAGAGATTTCACATATTTAGACTATGAAGTGTTTTGGATGCATGCAGATTCTCAGGTTGATCAATAAATTGAACTGTTTGGAACTTGTTAACATACTATTTTAAAACTTTGATGGCATGGTAACACTTCACCTTGGTTGTAATTCTGTTTAGTAGTGGTCTGATGAATGAGTTTAAACCACTCCTATTGCTTGCCTGATCCTTATATATGTCGTCAGAAAATTGCATGAGAGCAGTCCTACACGTTTATATAAATTAGATGATTATCCTGACCTTTGTAATATGATTTCAATTTTTTTGTAATGTATCGGTAAGTATTTGGTTTCAAAAGAAAATACACAATGACCACTTAGTATTTAAATCATGTACATTTGTAATTGTGAAACTTAATGCACAAGATAAGATGGTTTAAATTCTACAGTCCATAGAATACAACAGGTTTTGTTTAACTTTATCCAAACAAGGGGCATCATTAAGAAATAATGCAGAAATTACTTTTGTTCTTTTTTCAGAGTTTTTGTCAACAGAAGTTTGAACTTAGATAAGATCAAGTTCTTTGGCTTTGATATGGACTACACACTTGCAGGTTTGAATCCTAGGAAAATTTCAGCAATACCGTATACATACTTATAGGTTATAGACTTTGTATGGGAAAATATGACGACCGAGTTTTTTGGCGCGTACACGGACCGAGCTTGCGAGGTCCGTTTGCGACAAAAAACGAGGTCGTCATATTTTTCCATACAAAGTCTATAACCTTTTTATTATATACTTTCAATTTCATTTAGAAAGTAACAAAATTTTTATTTTTAACACTTTTTTCAATAGTTTAACAGACTAAGAGCTGAAAAACACGAAAAAATTTGAAACTTAAAATTTGTTGACGTTTTAACAGTAACGTCAAGAAACGTGCTCTATTGTGACGTCACAATCAAATTTCCCATTTTGTTCAATTATGACGTCAGCTTGCGGGCCGAAAAGTTTCCGGGCATATATCGTGTGATATTGGCCCGCAAACTTCTAAAGGAAAAAGAGGAGATGAAATTGAAAGTATATAATAATTATACCTATAAGTCGGTTGTGTTTTTTAAGATCAGTTTGAAGGATTTTGTCATTGACCCGCATATAAGTCGGTACAACTTTTTGCCAGAATCGGTTGACAATTTCAAATCAAAGTTACACAGATTATGCCCCTGTTTCACAAAATATTTTGAAAAATGATGCCGGTATTTAATTATCCTTTTTCCAAAAATCAATATCATGTCAATTCTTCTATTACTTACCTGTTTTCCATAATAATTTTTAGGTCATCGCTGAGTCAATCTCAGGTGACCTATTTGCCATTGGGTCTTCGTCCCGTCTCTGCATCGTTGCGCTAACAATTGAACATTTTTAACTTCTTTCTTGATAACCACCAGCCCAATTCTTTTCAAAATTTGGTATTGAGCATCTTTGGACAAGGGCAACATAAATGATGTTAAATTTCAGGTCTCTTGCACCCCTGGGCCTTGGGGGGGGGCAAAACTGGCCCAAAAGTGACAATTTTTCAAAAATCTTCCCTTCTTACACGCACCCCGATGTCTGAGAGAAAACCAAATGCATAGTGATGTAAGAGCAGGAAGGCCTTTACCAAAATTGTAAATTTGGTGATCCCGGGGTGGGGTTTCTGACCCCAGGGTGGCCAAATTTTGTACATAATGTCGTTAACAATTGAACATTTTAACTTCCTTCTTGATAACCACCAGTCCAATTCTTTTTAAAATTTGGTATGAAGCATCCTTGGACAAGGGGCACATAAATTGTAAATTTCAGGTTGCCTTGCACCCGGGGCCTTGGGGGCGGGACAACATGCCCCAAAAGTGACCAATTTTTCAAAATCTTCTTCTTTACAACGCAATGTCCTGAGAGAAACCAAATGCATAGTGATGAGACAGGAAGGCCTTTACCAAAATGTAAATTTTGGTGATCCCTGGGGTTAGGGTTCTGACCCCAGGGGGGGGGCATTTGGTGACATAATGTCCTGTAACATTGAACATTTTTAACTTTCTTGCTTGAGTAACTACCAGTCCAATTCTTTCAAATTGTCTGAAGGCACTTTGGGACAAGGTGCACAACCATTTAACTTTCAGTCTTCTTGCACCCTGTTGGGGGGGGGCAAAAGTTGCCCAAAAGGTGACCAATTTCAACCAATCGTTCTTCTTTAGCGGGGGGAGCGTGCGAATATCCTGTCTTGAAGTGTAATATCCCAACATGATCAGTGCGAACTGCTAAGCGCCAGCGAAGGTCCTTGGTACGGGACAAGGGTTGTAATTATTTGGTCAGTATTCTCCTCCGCGGGTTACGGGGTGGCTCGACCTCTCACGGAGGGCCTCCAGGGGACCAACACTAGTATCCGGTGCATAGTGTTTAGATGTAGCACATCCATCTGGTGTAAAGAACCTTTCTTCAATTAGCTGCATTTCCTCTCTATATTTATTGTGGAAACACGTATAGCATATGGAATGACTTATTTCACGGTTCCCCCTGGGGATGACACTGCAGCAAGGGGGGAGCCGCTTTATTATTACAATTCATTTTACGCTTTCCCTAGGGGGACCGGGGGCGCCCTTTGGGCCCGCGTGCAGGATGCAGTTTCGGTACGGGGGTGCGCGGCTTTGGTTGGGGCTGTTGGGGATCCTTGTTGTCACTTGGAAGTCGGTGTGGCTGTCGCTACAGTCCGATCCGTTCGCTTCTGTAGGACAGTAGCTATAGGTCCTCTCCGCGATCGACTTTTGTTCGTGCGTCTACGCCGGCCCCATAATGGTCCGCTGATTATTGCGACTCCTAAGCGCTCATGGGTACAACTAACGCTGGCTTCCCTATTGGGGTGGGTAATTCTGGGCGTGCGGCGGGTCAGGGAGATAGTCCTAAAGGCTCAAGCTCACACCCTCGGAGAATCATGCAAGAGCTACCAGCTAACTCAGGTGCTGTGTTCCGTGGGCTCTAAGATGCGATTTTACCTCCTAGGTCCTCTGGGCATTACGGCGGCACCACTGGCTTCCAGGGTCATCACAGGTTATGGTGAGGGTTGCCTACCCCCTTTGCGGCTCATTAGGATGACACCTATTGGTTCCTCTTGGTGTCAGATACTGTCCACGGTATTACGAGCTGTTCAATACGGTTCTGGCCTAGGCTTGTATCGATCACAGTAGGCTAACTGAATTGGTCGTTTCCCTGGCTTCATAGTAGCTATTTGGGTATCCCGACTTGGGTCCGTGCACCTAACGCATGTCAGCCTAATATCTCGATTATCCCTTACTACATCCCCACTTACCTCTTTCATCTCTGCTAGGACTTTGCTTTGGGGTGCAGATTGGAGCATAACGATGTGCTCACTTTTTTTGATTCTGAATTCTCGGTGGTGTTGCCTAAATCGTCTTCACCGCACATTCTACTGGACACAACTTTTGGTCAATATACGTAGGTCTAATTCATCATTTTTCTACTAATATTTTCGGTGAGCTTGAGCAGATCTCCTGCTCAGCGATCCGAAATGCGCACACATAATTCTTGTGTGTTATACCTGTACCCTAGCGATGACCACAGTGACGCTAGCTCTACTATTCGCAAGATGTTTAGGACATGTTTCATAAGGCCGGGGTGGCTTAAAAGACTTCCGTTGAATTGACGACGGTGAGATTAATGCTATAATAATGCAGCACTCCCTCTGTGTTGGCTATGATACCCCTCATTGGTTGACCGTCAAGCCGCCAGTGGGCCTCTTGTTTATATTTCTATGTCCAGATAATTTGTCTGGACTATTGATTCAATTTTTTCGCCGTCATTTTAAGGGGACTTCGGAGTTTGTCCTCTTTAAAATCATTTTTTGGTTCCTATATAAATCTCTGGTCCTCGCTTTTACTAGTAAAATGCTGCGTTTCTCCTTAGCGAACTCCGCTTTGACTTTATATCATATTAAAGTTCCGTGATATATAAAATCTTTGGCAACAACTATGACTTATCCCAAACTCCCAAAAATTCCGGACTTCCTATTAGGCGGATGTTATTGATCTAGCGTTTTACCCACTAGGTACATTGTTGTGCCTCCTGTTGCTTCGTCCGTAATGCTTTTTTTTGGGAGGCACTTTGTTATTTGAATTTCTATCCTCAAGGTACATCCGATTCGTGTAACACTCTTTATATGAATAACAATTTTGGACCAAATCTGCTAAGCCCGCGCTTATCCTTCACACACTTAACTAGCTTGGGGAATCCTTTGTGCCGACAACTTCAGATTTCTTTTCGAGCAAGCTATCTGCACCTTACTTTTAGCTCACTACTTAATATCTTGTGACTAACACTAATACTCTAGTACACTAACAAACACCATTGATCTGCTCTGTCCTATTATTTGAGCACAGTATTTGGATGTATCTCAGCTAGTACATTTCCTAGGGCACATAATCTTACTTTCATTGCAGTAGTTAAATATAATGCTCTCCCCGAGTAACTGAGACTCGGTTGGTGGATTTCCACATATGTTGCGCCGCATTTGAACTTGCTTACTAGCGGGTATCCCAGAATCGGCACTCCACAAGACTTTTGCAATTATCGACCGTCCACACTTTCCGTCCGCATGGTAAATTGGGTTACTTTTTCGATTCTGCTTGGCATTGAATTTACTAGGCTGGCTAGTTATGTGGCAGTTAGCCTAGTAGAGGGTCTGAAAATCTCGTCACACAGGAAAACCGCTCATATAGCTTCCTCACTGGCGTTGACAAGATTCAGTGAACTACATTTTCTTGTGAAGAGAACCTAAATTTGGTTACACTTTTATAACTTTTTGACCTATCGGATAGGTACATCCATAATAATTTTTGCTGTTCTACGGATTGGAGACAATCGGGTTTTTCTAGCCTCCACCGCATGAAACCAACTTATTGGTTTCGGGCAGTGAGTCGCTTCACTCTGCCCACCCTCACCCCCTGTTGTTCCGTCTTGTTCGTTAAGCCTTTTCATCCCACATAACTTTCACCGAGCTTCTGTCTCAAACAACGCACGGGGGGCCAAAGTCCAAACCAGAATCTTGCTCTCTCCTCTCCTGAAGGAATCACCGGTTGGCACTGGCTTTTCCCGGGCCACGTATACACTGTTTTTTTATCGCGCCGTAGATTCCGACTATACCCCCTCCACTCCTACGCTGCAGTGACCGACTTCCCTCCCTGCACTGGGTGGACGACCCCGGTCACACCCCATGGCTCAATGGGGGCAGGTTATCTTCGGTGCGGGTCTCCGCCGGACGGGGGCTTCCTGGATCCTGCTGATTACTTCCACTGGTCGGCTGCATTGGTTCGCTTTCCGGAAATTCTTAGCCACGCTTCTCCGGGGTTTTCTCACGCCTGTTTTCCCTGTGCAGTTCATACTCTCGTCTTATCTATGGGGCGCCCCTCTTTCCCCTTCCTCGTGGCGCGTCTGCTCCCCCTGCGCTCTTCCCCGTCCTTGCTACTCTTTGTTGCTTGGTCCTCCTCCCTGCCTGCCTTTTTCTCCCGGCCCTTCTCTCCCTTCCTTTTTCCTGTCCCTCCCCTTCTGCTTTATCTCGTATTGGTTTCTGCCTTGTCCCCCCCCCCCCCCCCGCACCCGAGTCGACCTCTTGAACGCCGGTGGATGCAAGCGTGCGCCCTGTTCCGTTCCCCGCTGGTCCGGCTCACCCCGTTCTGCCCGTCGTCCCATTCGATCGGATCTTGGCGGGACACAAGTTGTTTCCCACCTGGCTGTCTTATGCGCGACTCTGGAGTCTGAGTGTCAGTGACAACGTCCCCTAGTTGCTTATCAGACTCCTCCTGTGGCTCCCCCCTAGTGTCTACCGCTTTGAGCATTATTTGGTCGGCATACCCCGTAGTATGCACCAAAAGCCTGTGTCCGTGATCTGGGTTTGCGTTTTCACCGTGTTCGCGTAACGACGTCTTCCACGTGACGCAGTGTTGTGATCGGCCGTGACTGTCCGGTTATGTTGGCCCCTCCCCTCCACGGCAATGCCCCTCGTGGGATGAAAGGCCGGCGCGGTCTGGCCCTTTTCTTCTGTCATCGGCTGACTGCGGGGTGGCTTGGCGCAACACCCGGAATATGGACGGCAGTGCAGCTGCCGCCGGGCCGAGGGCGCGCAAGAGCCGTCCGCTGTAGCAACCATAGCGGTGCGTAACTCCTCGGCTATGCGGCCTTCAATCCCAAGCCCCCCACCAATGGCTTCGACCCCCCTGTTTGGGGGTCGTTACCGGTTAGAGTAACCTGCCCGCGTGTCCGGCTCCACTGCAAGTTCAGGGAATTGCAATCTCAGTCTCTTTAGTTCGGACGTGGCTTAGTACCTTCGTACACTACCGTTCCTCCGCTTGTTGAGATATGAACGTCCTCTGCCAGTCCCTGCTGTCTTATATGCCCTCCTTATCTCGCTGCCCCCTCCCTGCTTTCTGTCCGCGGTGCCTCCTCTGTCTTGCCTAGGTCCGCAGTGGCTTGTCCTGTCAGTGGGTAGAGGCTCTAGAGTCTTTTCTCTGCCTATGCTTTCCCCTGTTCTGGCCATTTCGCATCGCATGGCACGCTCTGGGTGCAACATACAGCTGACGCAAACCCGTTTTCCCTTCTGCTTATACCTAAAAGGTCACATCCTCGCCGGTGGGACCTGAGCCCGTTCGGGGTCGATCATTTCTGAGTCTGGTGACTCACATGATGCGGTCCTCGTGACCGCTCGCCTGTCGGTGTGGTTTGCGTGGCTGTGTCACTCGCGAAACCTCGTTATCTTCGGGGAGAAGGGCGTAGTGCGGGCCACGCGCCTGCCGCGATAAAACGAATCTCTTACCCTGGTGCCTTTTTTCCACTCGTTCACATAAGGCCTGCCCTTATGTCTCATTTCTATTTTCTACCGGGTTTTCTGGTGACCATCATCCTCATCTCGCGCGTCACTTTGCGCAAGTTCCACAGCGGGCGTTCTCTCCGCAGTGTTCTGACTTCATGGCTCCTCTCCCTTTCCGGCCTAGTCCCGGGCCCACGTTTCCCTATGTTCTCCAGCCGGCTTGCCCTCCGACTGCTTTGCAGCTTGCCTGTCGGCCCTTTCCGCCTTCACTGCTGCGCTGCTCCAGTTGGTCGTCATGGCAGTTGTTGTCTCTACCGACGGTGCCGGACATTTCGTCGGTGGACTCGCTCACCGTTTCTTCGGTCCTGGGTACTTTGGCTTTGGTCCTTCTAACTTTCTTGGCTCTCTGGCGCCGCTTGTAGACCTCGTTGCCCTGCGTCTCCGTCCGTTCGTCGGTTCCCCCCCCGTTGTTGCCGGGTCCGCGTCGATCTGGGCGGCTGCGCTGTTCCCGGCTCAGCTGCGCCGCTTGCCTGGTCCGCTGCCTTCCCTCCCCCTCCCCCGCTTGCGCTGTTCTCCCTCCCCGTTTCCTGGCCGCTCGTCCTCCGCTCTGCCCGCCGCTGGTGCTTCCTAGCGCCTTCTACCTTTTGCCCGTCGCGTTGCGCATTCGCATTTCTCCATGTCCCTAGGGCCGCGCCTCTTGCGCGGCTGCCTGTTTCGGCTCCGAGCGTGTGGCCCTCCCCCGCGACGCATCTCCTCCCTTCCCAGCCCCGGCGTCCCCCTGCCGCATCTTCCGCGGTGCCCCGTCCCCACTCGTCGGCGCGTCGCCGTCGCTCTTCCCCCCCCCGGCGCGGCTGGGGCGCTTTACTGAGCCTTTCTTCTATCCCTTTTCGTTCTCCTTTTGCCCTCTCCGGAACATGTCGTCTCTTGCTCCGGATTTGGTTTGTGTCCTGTGTGGAATCTGTTCTTCTGCTTCCCCCCGGCATGTCGTCGCCTTCCGCCGCTCCACATTCTTTGCTTTCAGCCTGCTTTCTTGCACTTTCCACCATCCACCCGTGCCTCCATTCCACTCTTCTCTTCGTCATCCCTTTGTTCGGTTGGGCTTCTGTTGGTCCCGTCTCCTGTCCCGCCTCTTTTGTCTGTCTCCGTATCCTTGTGGGGCGGCCGCTTTGGGGCCGCGTGTCGCGTAGCGCGGCCCCGTGCACCGGTCCGAGCCTGTCTGCGCCCCACTGACCCCCCTGTATGTTATCACTCCATCTGCCCTATCTCCTTCGGGCAACCTAAGTGTATCTCCGTTCTAGCAACGGCGCCTATCGCGCGACCAGTCATATCCCTCACCGAGTCCCCTGCGACTGCGGAGCACGCGGTCGCCTCGGGTCAGATGTCCAGCGCGTGCCATTCGGGCCCTATCGTTACGCTGCCCCACTTGCCATCGAACCTGCTACACAACCCTATCCTGGGGGGAACGCGGGCAGGCCGATTTGAGTAGGTCCACCGGTTATCCGCACGACTTCCAGACTTTCAAGGTCGTTTCCCACCGCGTTTCACCCCATGACAGTGTCTGGCATGTCTGTACTTGCTGCTCACACCTGCTCATGGCCTTGTATTTCCCCTGGGCCCGGCCACTGGTCGACGCTCATGCGAGTCGTTCTCCCAGACATTTGTACTACTCCTCCTTGTTCGGACCCAGATCTTCTCGTTGTTTCTTACCCCCTGCTACGTCTGCGTCGACTGCTGCCGATCATCCTTCCTGTGGTAAGTTCCTTTTTTTTTTCCCCTTTGCCACTACACTACGTTTCACCACTTCGTCGCCCCTCCTACGGAACATGAATAAAAGTGCCATCAAAGCGACAATCCTCCAGGGAAGGCTTGGTAATCAACATGACAGGCGAAAAAAACAAGACAATCCATGTCAACAGCGGCGATGGTCACAGGTGGAGGATTAAGTCAGAGATCCCTGAAAATGTCTTGCTATTTAGATATACTTCAACCTATCAAGTAAAATGTGAAAAAATACATGGATTAATAAGTTGGGAGGGAAAGAATAAGGGATAATCTGTCAAGATCAGCAGTATGACAGTGAAGTAGTGAGCATCCAAGTCAGAAATGATGTTCGACTATATAAGTTAATTAATGACAGGATGTGTTAGGCTCCATAAATACAAGAAAGTGTGTAACTCTGAGTAAAGGGGGGCAATCTAAAAAATGGGTACTATGGAGATAACAATATTTGATTGTGGAATAATATGGTTTTATACACTGGTGACGACCTCATGGTCAAGAGAATGATCTACGTCACACTTACATTTGGTCAGATTTTGATAGGGCCGCTGAAGATGACAATAGTTACTTTGTCGTCGTGGTGTCCGTCAGTCGTTGTCGCTGCAACATGTGTATACCGAACAAGATTGTAGACATAGATATGCCAACCTTGTTCTCATTCAATCATAGATTGGTTTATGGAGAATTATGGAAATTCCATTTTCAAAATCGAGATTTAGAATGATTTGAAATTTATAAAATCAAAACCTATACAGATTGTACAGAAGTTGGAATTTGTGACATATCTGTTTCAATATATGATGCAATTTGGTTGTAAAGAGGCAATTATGGGGAAACTTAATTGGTGAAATGATCAAGTTTTTGAAAATAATTTTGAACAGATATACAAAATGAAATTTTACTATCTTTGCAACTTGTTTATCACTAAGATCAGTGTGTATTAAAATTGCATCAGGTTTCTGATCGTTGTCAGTTATTTTACGGTGTTTTGTTTTTTTTTTTGAAAGAATAAATCATAAAAACAGGGAGTTTTGTTCACCATTGAAAAAATGAGTTATTAGAAGTCCCTGTTAAGAAAAAGAGAGTTTGATCTGTATATGGAGATACAAAACATTGATATTCATGTATATGATGGTCTATTTATTGAATAATGAGGCGTACCTTTGTTATTTTGTAAAGATGCAGGTCTACCTCTACATATTTTTATGATAAGGTAAGGATCATATTTAAAAATGACTCGGAGGAGCCTATGATATGGTCGAAGGATTTGGTTACAGTAAAACCTAATACAGTTGAGACCTATGGTATGCTGTTTGTTATAACAGGACTAAACGAAATTTCTCAACATTTTTCATTTGGAGATGCCAGGTGAGGTTTCTGTCACACTCCTTGCGAGTCTGAGTGATGCTGATAATAGTTATTGAGTGGTGCATTACTTAACATGTGAAAAAAATGTTTGTATAGTGTATTTTGGAGTTTAAAGGTACATTAGCTTCTGATGGACAGCTTGACTTATAGTCAACTTTCGGGTACGCGTCGATCATGTCGTGTTTAGTTTTTGATTGAAATTCGAAAAGGATTTTTTGATTGATTTTTTCAAAGCTGTAGTGGGCTAAAAGTGGAAGAATATTCCGTTCTATCAGGTGGTATACGGGAATTTACACCGGAAGCTCGCTGACGGAGAAGTCGTGTTCTGTGGATATTCCTTCCCCCCACACTGTGACATAAAAGGATTCGATCAATTATGTGAAGAGGAGTTTGTGATAATAAGATTGTTTGTGTATACAGTTGTGAAAATGTGAAACATAAGATATCGGACTTGTAAAATATGATGGTCGTGACATAGTGGGAACTTAAAGATATGTGTCATGAAGTATATATGATCATGTATTTATTCTCTATATGAGTAGTTGTTAGAATATTGTTGTGCATTAATGTGGATAAAATGGTGCTTTGATGTCAATGGTGCATTTGGTGGTTGAGTGCATATAGTACTAGGGTTAGAAAAATTGATCTCTTATTGAGAAAAGAGATTGCTTTAAGAGTCCAACCTAGCGCATGTATGATGACTGTATAAAAATGGGCGATTCATAATTTTGAACTTAAGTGAAAGTGAGTTCATTGTTAATGCTCGTAAGACAAAGGAATTGATTAACCATCATATAAAGAATCACTAGTAAACACACAATCTGATTGGGCAAGAGGGTCATTTGACCGTCATTAGCGTTGGCAACAAAACTGTGCTTTTCCACCCCTTGGAACCTATGGTCTCGGCTATTGTTTTCCAGATAATGAACATACCCAAGTGTCAATATCGGAGATGGCGAAGACGAAACCAAACATGAGTTTATTCATTTTGATTTATGCAATTGCTTTGATTCGGGCTCTGATATATACAATGAATACAGTATAATGCAACATGTTGATGATGAGTGTCGGGAGATTCTTTCAACCAAGAAAAATATTCCCCTAGAGAAATATGATTTTGTTTAAGGTAGATAACTAATGATCCAATTATTTCCTCACTATATTAGAGGCATAAATGTATTAGGTGTACTGATTAAACGACCCTCAGCAGAAGGACCGAGATTATTCAAGTGCAGATGATGCAAGGGACGCGAAAGCACGAAGTAGTTGTGGAGACAGCACGAGTGGAGTCCGAGGTGGGACCGACCAAGCCGGAGGTCAGTAGCGTTCGTGTTCTGCTGACCCAGCTGGGTAGTGGGCTAGTACAAGTGCTCTCGGCAGTCAGCGGCTTGTTGGAAAGTTGCAAACTACGAGACAAAACGTGTGAAGACAAGCTTTGGATAGAAGTTTAAATCTTTCGTCTCGCCAGTGCTCATACAAAGCAGGGTCATGGTATAAACAGGCGTCTTGTGTGCAGGGAAGTCAATGTCTCCCACTGGCTAGCGAGATCAGAATCAAGAACTCTTGAAGCCCAACGCCAAACCTAAACGCTGCTGCGGCAACGACAGGGGGCAATGAGTGAGACAGGTTTGAACGTAGAAAGCGGAAATGTGGCACCAACATAGTCAAAGTGAGCTAACTGGCGCTTCTTGGCCTTGAGGACTGGCGACCATTCCTGAAGGAAGGTAAGGAACTCCGTGGGTATGCCAAACTGGAACGTGTCAAGCGCGAGCTAATCACAGACAGCATGTGGTGCATGCCAGTAACTGGAATCACGTGGAACAGGGATGACACAAGATGAATGGATAGCGTAGCAGAAGAGGCATGAGTCGGAAAGTCAGCACTGGGAAAGATCCAAGCATCCACTCAAAGACGAGATGACCTGGATGTCTGGTGTGAGATCAAGCCATGTCGTGCAGCGAATGCAGTAGCCGTGGAGGGGGTCAATCGATTGGGTGGGCATGCCGGACCAGTAGCCTGCAAGGTTAGATTGTTCAAAAATCAACGATGATGATGAGTGATGATGATATGAGGGACTCAGTTTCGCAAGTTCAAATCTCACCAGTGTCATTCTGTTATTTTTTGGAGTTTAATGAGGGGGTCATTCTTTCGATAATCAAGGTCTCCCAAAACTTGATGTATGTTGGTTTCTTTGATTTGAAATGTGCTTACGCTTTAGCTCTATATATATATACTGATTACGATGATGTTTTTTTTTTTGCTGATTTGAATAAATTCTTGGAGTCGGCAATGTGAGCCCTATAACGAGAAGATCACTAGCACTGGCTAAGAGTTGCTTCTAGAACAACAGGAAACTGATTGGTACTGTGGAGAATGGATTGTGTGAATAAGTAAACTATCACAAATGGTAGAAATGTGGGAAAGTGTTTGGATGACGAGAAACGGAGTTGATTTTCAGAACATTATTTCAAGTGCATGAACAAAGTTACTGATTGAGTGACGTCTTATAAAGCCTGAAATTGGAAAGAATACACAGTAGATATGGTATGGCATGGATATGAATGATTCTTGTTGGTAGAAACACCTACAGTGATCAGGTGAGACTGTAACTAAAGTATACACTGATAGTGTGAGCTATGGACGGAGAATAACATAACAAGGAGTTTAATAAGCCAGCAGCAAGGAATTGTAGAATGAAGAAATATGTGCGGATCTGCACAAGATTTACTGTCTGGCAAACTGCGACTTATGATCAGAAGTAAGAGAGTTATAGGATTTAGTGGACATTCATGTAAGAGGTTAGAAATCCTGTGCGTTGGTCACATGGTTGCAATGTGGTTGTAGTCTGAATATAGAGAGGTGATAGTGAGGTGTCGGACCGAGAGAGAGACCCAACCGTGTTTGCAAAAGTGAAATCGTGTTTAGAAGTAACAGTTTGCACGAGCTTGGCGGTAGGATGAATGCATTAGTAGTGTAACACTTTAGAGAAGAAGATATTATGTAATCTAAGGAAGGGCGTGGAGGAATTAAAACTCGCTATTATGGTTTTTTTTTGTTCAGATTAATCGCCTTGCAAGTTTGAGGCTATCTTCTCGAAAATTTTCAAGCGATAAACAGTCACTGCTTGCAAATAATATGCTTATATATCATGTAAAAGAACCTGAATGACTGGGGGTCGTAAGCGTTGTATGCGATCGTAGAGTTTTTCATCTCCTAGTGATCAGAGGGTGTCGATAGAGTGGATGGAGAGTGGCAGGTATCGGGATGAAAGTGTTCGTATGGATAATATAGATATTTGCAAGTGTACGAACTGCGATATATATTAGCGATAATTGGTTAAAGGTAGAAAAAACTAGAAAATCAACGACCTTTTCTCTTATTCCATTTTTGACTATGAGATTGATTTCTGTGCAGAATATATGAAAAATAAGAAACAGGACTTGGTTGCTTAGCTCCTTGGCTCTATTGGAACTAGAAAAACTACGTCTAACTCTTAGTGTTTAGAACAATCACAGAAATGTTTCATCCATATTAAACGTAACATTTATTGTGAGCAATATCAAGCTGAACATAAATTCTTAGTCTGAACATAATCGCCGATATTGAAAAACGTATCGCGATACGATATTTTTTATTAATGAATCGCAATATATCGGAATACCGGTATTATCGCACAGCCCAAGATGTCACTGTTTGATGTTGTATACAGACTGAACTTAAGGGTATTGTACTGAGCCCTTAATTTAGTGGCCCAGTGGATTTGGGGTTTCAAATCCTAGCGTTGACTTGTGTTTTATTGAGATTAAATCAATGATAGGCCCGTGATTCTGTAATCTAGCAGATTACAGGTTTCAAATCCCGGTGATGCCACTAATGTTTTATGCTGACTGTATAAATGATAACATTGTTCAGTGGTCTAGCAGATTACGAGTGTTGAAATATATATCCTATAGCTCATTAATAAACTTGACCACTTTTAGATAGGCATGTGACTCATTACTGGGAATGTCCTGAGTTGTAGAATTTGGAGATGGTTACAACTGAGCTTGGTCATTTGAAATGTCCAAGAGATTCGGATTGAGAACAGATTCTTGTAAAATTGGGTTCAATTTTGTCATTCATGAGGAAATTTGAGTTGTTGATATACGGTTAACTTTTCATTGTTTGGATATTTCCTGACATGTAGCAATTGTGTGTGTGTGTGTGCGCGCGCGCGTGGAATGGGATGATCTAGTACAGATCCCCTGTGCTACTAAAATAGATACTAGTATATAATGAACACTCGCAGTCCAGTCCGAGTCACGTCTGAATGATTTTATGTATATATTTTAAGGCAATGATTATGATTTATTGCCGGAAAGATGTAGTCTCATAACTGCAACGGTGTGTGCATACAAATTGAATAACGCGCGTTAGCGCGTTATGAAAATTTGTTTGCACACACCGTTGCAGTTATGAGACTACACTCTTTCAAAAAATCATAATTTATTGCTTATATTTACATTTTTAGAAAATGCATTTGTTTGTGCTTTTATTGTATATGTTTTTAAACTTTCCGCTCAATCCTTTGGGGAAGTAGTGGTTTTTGTATCATGCTCTGGTGTTTTTCCTTTGATGATCACAGTGTTTCTTATTTTTGATACACCATGAATGTCATACTCTATCTAGATAAAGCATGCGAGAGGTGAATCGACATTTCACTCTAGATTTTGATTGGTTTAAATTTTGGTCATGCACTCTTCTTGTTAGAGCACAGTTTCATAATTAAGGATGATGCAATCATTTCTGAACACAATGATACAAACATTTAGAGTAATCTTGAACTCGTGCATCTTCCGACAGGTATCGGAAGATACACTCATTCAAGGATACTCTAAATATTACATGGAACAGCCATTAGGTAAGTAATTGTTACGTCACAATGAAATGTACAGGAAAAAAGATACAGCACTGTGACATTTACGCACTCATGATGTCATATCGTACACGACAAAAAGGAGTGCAAAATTTTAAAAAAATTGAATAACCCAAGTATTTATTAATTTTTTTCTTGAAATAAAACATCAAATTGTCAAACAGTATTTATACATTTTCAACCTAAAAGAGTTCATATATTACATATTTTAAACCCTGTAAGTAGTTCTTGTATTCATACCCCAAACCAACTTTGGTGATTCGGTCTTTGCAGTTATAGGCACATATCATCAAAATAGATTCTAATTAAGGAATGAATCTAATTTTGACCTATGTTATACGATATAATCTAACTTGGTGCAGTTTACGCTTTATAATCCGCGAAGCAGATATATTTTAGCGTAAACTGTACCAAGTTAGATTATATCGTATAACATAGGTCAAAATTAGATTCATTCCTTATAATTTAATTTAAAAAATTGTATTTAACTTTGTGTGATGAATAGCTTGTGGATAATGAAGGATTTTGAATGAGGCGGACGAATTTTGCCGTAGCAACAAAGTGGAAACAATAACAGTCAAATGCATTGTGACGTCATTCTAGGACGTCACAAAGAGCAAGTTAGATTATCCAAAATAATTGATGTTGCTCAATCGTATTTCAGCCAATCAAATTGCTTGTAACAAGTAAAATTAAATTATTGCTTTTTATTTAGGGGATTAACAGTAAATGTAAAATATATATATATCAATGTTTCACGATCTCTTCTTAAAATATTTGATTTATATTTTTCTGATTGAAATGTACTGTCTTTTGTGTTTTAAAAAACATTTAAGTTGAACATTATGGCAGACGCTCATTGCAGAGAGTTAATTGCAAAGATTCACTGGACGTGTGTTCTTGTTTACAAAATACTCGAAAGCTCTTTAAATCAGCTGTCATGAATATATAATCTGAAGTAATTCTTTAGTAAAGTTAAAATATGCCATTTAAAATGAAAATTTCATAAATTTACAAATTTTAATTATATTTCATCAGTATTTGTTTACATAAATCAGTGATTTATTTAGGCCCATTTTGGGTCCGAATATCAGCCCTTTCCCCTCCCAAAAATTGCCAGTTTCTTCCCAATTTAGTTTTAAAAAATTGCATTTTTCCCAATTATAAAATTAGGAATGAAAATACATTTGAAAACAAATCAGCATTCGATGTGAATAATATCCAGGCAATAAAAATGTTTGATACGATTTGGACTTCTCCGCAATAAATTTAATTTTTCCCAATTTTACTGAAATATCGACAATTTTTGCCAATCCGAGAGCTACTGAATTAACCCTTGTAACAAATATTTCAAATTTTAAATGGGCATACAATTCACATGTATCTTACAGTATAAAGTGTTTCAATATAGAAGTACAATCAATCAGTAATATAATAAATGTATACATTGTATATGTCTGCTGAATGGCTGTGTGATGCGTAAAGTGTGCATTGTCTGTGTCTGTGT
>CAJDSM010038364.1:2224-15960 GCA_903981925.1 Ostrea lurida
AAACTTTTATTCATTTGATTTGTATTCTTTCGCAATTGTTGTCCTGAGTAAATACATGTATCTACGAAGTTAACAACTTGCACCACTTTTTATGCTTCCCAGTAAATCTGGGTAAGTCATCTGTCCGTCCTCGGACCTGATGTGTCTTCTGGGACACTCGGAACATGTGTATACTGTATTCTAAAATTTTATATTTGGTTTTTTCAGTTTAAAATGTAAACTACGTCTGTTCTATATGGCATAAACTTTGAAAGTCAGTTTTGAGTTAAAAAGTAAGACTACAGCACTAACATTCTTTTGTATTATCTGTTGTGTCTCAGATATAATTTGTTTGCCAAAATTGGCCTCCAGTTTGCAGGAATATCTGCTTGCGTGGCCCTCTTGGATCAAAACTTTTATTCCTTACCGTGTATGTAGAACTCTCACCTCGTGATCGGAGGTCGTATTTCGAGCCCGACGCTCGGAGACGTCTGTCGTCCAAACCTCAGGCTAAAGAACTCTGGCATTTACTGTAGAATCACGGGTCTTCGGATGAGTATGACCTAAGAAACGGGAGTCCCCTGTTCGTCAGCAGTGTGTGCTGCGACGCAAAAGAACCCTCAACTGCTAAAAGCCATTATGTGAACCAGTGGGTACACAGTGTAGGTCTAGAATTGCACTCTTCACCGGGGTAATGGTGGACGTTCAAATGAGTGAAATATTCTCAACGGACGAAAAACAAACAAATAGATCAAATCAATCAATCTTGTGCTCTGCGAGATAGTATCAGTATCTGGTTAAATGTAGCAAAGCAGTATTTATACGGATGTAGAAGTAGTAAGCTTTCAGATTTTTTTATGAACGATCGAATAAAGTTATGCTTTCTGGTACCGTAATTACAATATGAAAGTAAAAAGATACACAGAACAAGAGACAGCTGCGTTCGAGATTATTTTATAATTACCAACCTATGAAAAATAACAAAATTCGTCTGATTAAGGCATGCTCGAGTACTGTATTATGTTTTGCGATGTATATACATGACCTTGTTTTCTCTTGTTACAATAGGCGAGTATTTACATTTTATTTGTTGTAGTTAGAAAATTTCTAGTCATAATTACTTTTCTAATTTTTACTTTACATTAGTTTGTATACAGTGTTTGTATTGTAAATTTACATGTTATTTGGATAATGTTGTATTGTTAATTACATTATTTGTTATACATGTTTGTATTCTTTTATAAAAGGAGAAAATTTATCTCGTATTGAGTAAATATTTTCGCAAGTTGTCAGTCGGTGTTTGTATTGTAAAAATGATGGAGTGTGGGTGGATGGAGAGGAGCATAATGTATTTGAATACGATGTCATGAAGTAGTGGGCGTATATCTATATATTTGCATTTACAGTTTACTACAAACATTTTCAAGCGTTGATTATTGAATGGAGTGGTGGAGCGTGTCATATAAGGAGATCCGTCCACTTGACCGATGTTTCCTTGTTGTTCCAATTTATAGAACTGCCACGTTGTAGAACACGTCGTTTCTTTTAGGTTCTTCTCGCTTGTGTTACATTTGACCAAATCAGATTTCGTCGTTCACATGTTTACCGGGTCGTATAATTTATTCCTAAAGAAATCATAGTGTAATAAAATTCAAAAGATACAGATTATGCTGATCTTTAAAGTATCACGGCTGAATCTGTCAGTTCAAAAGCCAGACTTTCTGTCTCCCAGCTTGATTCAAATGATAAGCAAGAGCATGTCATGCGTATGAGGGACTTTTAAAGCGAGGCCAACTCTAACAAAAAGTTGAGGCAGGGTTATAACAATTCTGCGTGGGTAAAGCCATCATTTCACAAATTATACGGTCGCGTTAAATACTGCTTGGGTTGCGATTACAAATTATAACTAAGTCATATGTTGACTGATTTGTTTTATTATCCTTTGTTAGACTGTCAATTTTTAGTACTAGGATTTACGACAGGTAATCCGTTTACATTTGTTTCGACTACGGGCATACGCGGGTGTGACCGGTCAGCAGAGAATGTTGTACTCCTGCCATGGCACCTCAGCTGGCGGGGTTTAGGATAAGAAACCCTAAATGGACCAAGTGTAATAGATAATCTTATTTTCACTGAAAAAGTGAATAGAATTAATTTTGTTAAAGATAGGGGGTGGTATATTCCAGTGAAATCTTTAGATTTATTGTTTGCTTTGCTGAGAAAAAGTAGTTATATTCCATTCAAAAGCCTTTCAAAAATTTGCGTCATTTTATTGATTGAAAATGACAGAAATATAGTGAAAATGACTACTCGGAGACAAATTTCAAGCGCTAACAAATCTCTAAAACATCTGGAGCTTCCAGGGCTGTCGTCCCATTGGACCCCCATCAGCTTCGCCCTAGACCCCACTGGGGGCCCTCAAGGCGGCCCCAGAGCGCTGGCCTGCGTGTTGAGGGGTGATGTGCGCCCCCCCCCCCGAACTCGAATCCTGGATCCGGCCGGGCGCGAGTGTCACCTGATCCTGCCTTCGCCTTTGTGTCGGAGGTCCGTGCTGTTGCACTACCACTCGGACTTTGTATATATGTGTTTAGGACTAGTCATTACGTTGTAACATATTGTTACTTCGTCAATTTAGATGTGTGGTCTGGCGTGGTGGTGAGTGAGAGTATGTGTTTATATGCTCGTTTCACGAATTAAAATAAGAAATGTGAAATTTCATTTCAGATGCAATGTAAACGGAACATCTCGGGACTTCTCAGTCATAGCTGGGAGCGTGTCAGAGTCACAATTTACTTGCCAGACAGCTTCACTTTGCGATCATTTATAGCAAGTGTGACGCTGGAGAATACTAGCAACTCGTTTTCACCTTAGAAGGTGACTCGAGGACTAGTGTTGGGAACAACCGCATGCCATCCTATTTAACTGAATGCCATATAGAAAAAACCGATATTGTACATGTCCGATACTTTACGAAAGACTAATTGTGAATTACCTGCTAGTCAGGCTTTATAGGTAGACAATCCATTGACTTGGAGCTGAAATATTTTAAAATTTTTGATAACGGTAGCGTCGCGTTACATGTAACTACATTGTGTCTTAAGTGGAGTTGCACCCGAAAAAACATGACAGTCGAGTTTGCCTACCTCTTCTATGTCTCAAATACTGTCCTGTTATGCATGACGAAATATATTATTATTATCATTCTATTTTCAATGCTTTGGAAGAATAAATGGAAGGGGGGTGGGTAGGATGACTATTCTGGTGCGAGGTGATGTTGTTGCCCAATGATCGGTGCAGAAGTTTCTCCCTCACAGCTGTTCAATATTTTCGTGAAGAGTAAATGACAGATTACATGTAGAATATTACTGGATACAGCAATGTATCTTTTTTAAAAGGTTTTGGGAAGCTTTGTAACCCAGTTATAGGTATGGTAACTCGTATTTCGCCCATACATTCTCTGGGATATCTATAAATATTCCAATGTGGGTGTCCAGCAAAAATGTGGCTGCTAAAAACTCTAAATAACTACTATTAAATTTAAAATTCACATTACTTTTCAAATCTAGCCATTAAAACATACGATTTTTCACACTTTACACGACCAATTCTCACTATGAATTAAAGACATAAAACTTTTTAAGATTATATTAGGGATGTCAAAATGAGTTAAATTTCCTTAGTCGATTATTCGATAGCTTTAGTCGCAAGACTATTCGATTTATTCGAAAGTGTTTTTGTTATCCACTTGTTATGGAGAAGTGCTGTTGACACGTTGCATACATGTGATGATAATATTATTGGTATTACATTGTATATAAATCAATTTTTCTCACGTGATTAGCTTACCATGTTACGCAACAATGAAATGCAACATGTACAAGAAAAGTAGATTAAATTTTTAAGAGTAAACTTTCAATGAAATTTTCCCATGTAAAGGCATCGCTTTGGTCGAGGTCCGTGGTTGCCCTACACTCGACTTTGCTATATTGTTTTTTTTCGGACGTTTTGAACACATTGTTTACTTCGCCGAATTTATATTGAATAAACACCTTTGAGTGTGTATAACCATATGAAACGGGATCACATCTAGGTGAATATACCGCCTATTAGTGGTCAGTTAACTGTGAAGAAATCCTTGTTTAGGGTAAAACCCAATGGTAAATAAATTAATTAAAGAGAAACATACCGCTCCCTCTAGTTCAACAAATTTAATGTAGTTAATTATGCATTTTGATACCCTAACGCATGCCATTAATAATACACAATACATGCACCGGTACAGTACATTATATATATACATACACATTTAGGAAGAAAGTAACTTTTCGCTCAAACCTCTTATGTACGAGTTTTTGATAGGAAAAAAATATTTTCCGCGTGTGTCTGTAGATATTAACAGCGATGTTATTTGATAAAGTAAACCCAATGGCGACACGAAATTTTGATTGAAACTGAATTATGGAAGTGCTATTTTTTTTCTGCCAGATATCTTATATACAGGGACACCAAAAGAGGTAAATTGCCAGTATGCTAAAAATCTTAGCTGACTATCGACTAAATTTTTTACGAACGTCGGATGTTATCGAAGACTATTCGAATAAGTCGATTATTTCGTGACATCCCTACATTATATACATTGCTTCTTCACCTAAGTAGAGAAAGAAATATCCATACTAGTGATCAGCCATTTAAAAAAAATATTGTTGAACACCCTCTGATTCTGCGCAGAAGTACTTCTAAGTTATATCTTGTATTAAAACCGATGCTGTGAGCCCTCATTGACAATATCTTCGTAGGTCTTGGTGATAGATCTTCCAACATATGTTTGGAATCCAATGGGCACGAAATTGTAATACCTTTGTTAGCTTGCCTGTTTTATATTTCTTCGAGGCAAAATTTATTCAAAGAACTTCTACTGAGAAGAAAAATTCTCTGGCTCTGTGGCCTTGGTGATTCGACATGGAGATGTACCGACGACCTTATCTGATGAATGATAATAATTGTCATTCTAATGTTCGATTCGATAATATTGCAGTGAATTCAAAATAAAAAGAAACCACAGTTTTCTATTCACGTTTTGCTTCTTACTAATTGAGTCAACGGAAAAGACTCCACTTTATGACAACGGGATGTTTCAGATTCTCCATCGTCAACTGTCCCATATTTATCTATAGCAACATACGAATAACCTGTACTGGCGGTTATGGCTCTCGAAGGATTTTGTTCGCGTCTGAATCAGCTATTGTTGAATCGAGACCGCTACTGACAAACAAGGTTGATGTGCAAGGTTCTTTAACAGTTCACTTCAAAGTCAGCTTTTGCAATTCCTGATGGAAGATCCGTGTTGTCTTTTATTTGTAATTTCGCGGAATATATCAATCCAACATATGGAATGGAAGTCAATCATAAACTGAAAAACGTCATCAATAGTTATCGAAATGTCGAATTAAAGGCCACCCGCTATAGTGTCTTCTTCTTATGTACAAGATTCTGAATAATTAATATTGATGTAAAAAACAATAGTTACAAGTCGAGAACGGGATAAATTTATGACAGATAAGGATTTCAATACATTGCAGAGTATGTGGATGTTCCATCATATAGCAGCCATCTGGGGATGATTATACTACCATGTCGCCGATCAAGCATATTGCAGTGCCAGATCCTGTTTTTGTCATTCGTTTTTACAAGGTCTAGTTAGAGTATTAGGGGGGGGCCAGTCGAAAGTATAGAGTTTGGTAGTTGACCAAAATTCTTGTCAAAAAAAAGGAAAGATATTTAAATTCCTTAAAATCAGGAGAGGTGGGGTGTCATCACCACTAAAGCTAAAACTGGCCTCAAACTTTTTTTCACCTGCTTTCGATTCGGTAAGTCATCGGGAGGGGATCGTTGTGTGGGGGGGGGGGGTCATATGAGAAATATGTTACAATGCTTAACTTAAGTATTTCTAAATGGTTACTATATAATTTGAATGTCAGAGTTGAGTACAAGTGAGATACAGCACTCGCAATTCTTTTTGTGTTAACAAAAAACATCATGTTTAAAAACAAAAGGAGATGTTGAGAAAGCACTACAAACTGTTTAAATGTGTTCATATTGAACTGTAATTTGAAAAATCTTCTTTAAACGAAATGTTTACTAACATATTACATATAACAAAACATGGTGATGAGCCTTGTTACATTAACAAAAATTGTGATGCTTATCTCTGGAAACTTAAACAACTGACATTCCACTTCTCTCGTGGGCTACCATAGGAAAGATTCCTAAAGCGTGCGAGTGCGCATTGTAAACATTAGAAAAATTGGAAAATAGGAGATATTTTGACATTTTTAGCCCGAAAACGGCAACGTTGGACTAAGTTTGGAACAAAAATACACCACCTTCTTTTTTTATTGTCTCTTTTTAACGTTCTCACTTGATACCCTCCATCTATGCGCAATTTTCAAAGATAATACCCTGTATAGAAAAAGACATGTCGCATTTGCAGTTAATTTGACAACGTTCTTTGTTTAATGACCATAAACTTCCTTGCATTTAGCTTTTTCTTAACTTCTTTTGAAAGTGAACTAAACGGCCTTAGAACTGTGATTTTGGCAGTGGTTCATAAATTTCTTTTGAAAAGTCCACAAACGTCTACTGTCTTTATCTTTGACGGGGAACACTTCCATATACACTAGGTGGAACAGCAATGCAAGTCACTGTTTAAGGAAGTGTAAATTTTACCATTGAAAGATTATTAACAATGTTCTGTATTCACATAGGCCTACATGTATCAGATCAATTTGTGCAAGCTTCATCATATGAAGTAGCTTTGTTACCTGCAGTTGGGAAGCCATCACAGAGTTTTACCAATGTATTCTGTTTAGAATCAGTGTTCATTTGGATAAATTCAACCCAATTCATGAGTTTGCACCGGGAATAATTCCAAATTTTCCCACCTCTTGTATTTATGGAATTTACAAAAGAAATACACTGTTTAGGGGGTATGAACTATTGACAGATTCTTAGAAGAAATAGATTATGGTTATAAAACGTTTTACAAGATTCACTGCCAAAAATATGGTCCTGCAAAAATTTTAGTCAAATAAATGATAAACATTTCAACAAGGTTATGTAACAAATATGTAACTTACAATGCACTCAAATATTGAATTCAACTGCCTACGAAGTCCAATGCACATGCGCCAGTGGTGCTACCAAGCTGAGGAAAACGTAATTTCTTGAAATTATCTTTGATGTGCCATAAAAACGCTTTGCCAACACTGATATACCATTCTTCTACTTTGTTACAATGTGAACTAAGAGACCTTTTCAGTTATAAAATAAAACCTGTAGGGGTCGAAACGATAACCATGCCGCATGCAGCTGAATCGCGTGTACTGTCTAATTCGATGTTTGATTTATCCGGTGTCATTTTGTTCGAACGTTTTAAAATACTATAGCCACAAAATGTTTTTAAAAAACCACCTGTTTCTGATTGGCCAATGCAAAATAAAAATTGCATGTAGTCAACTTGAGTAAATTGCTGTATGGCAAAATCTGACGCAGTCGAGTTAGAAAAAATGCACACCTTAACCGAATAAATCCTGGGTCCTATGGATCATCTTGCATGGCATGTAAATTGTTTGTTTTATTACTATTATTAAACGGTCATTGAATGTTGAATTTGCAAGAGAACAATAGAATACAATTGAAACATTAACAAAAATCTTAGCATATAACATGACTTTGTTACATGCTATTCGTACTTCGAATCGAAAATTCATCGAATCGGACTTAAATATCGAATCGAACCAATGGTGAAGGTCTGCATCGTCTTCACCCCGTAAAACTGGGTTTCTGTGTCTCGCTGATGAGACGGGAATACATGCTCCTTGCTTATCGGTCGACTCGTCCGCTGTCCCTCAGTTCACCACATTAATAGTTACTTTGTTGTAAACTCCTGCAGTAACCTCGTGCCGACGTCAACAGGATAGTTTTAAACAACCCACCAATTCCCTTGAAACCAATCACGGAGTTTAATCCCCAGAATTCCCTGAACCAATCACGGTAAGACACCCCACAATTCCCGCAGACCAACAGGAAGTTTAATCACGCGGAATTCCCTGAACCAATCAGAAAGTTTTAATCACCAAATCTCCTGAACCAATCAGGAAGTTATTAATCACCTTAGAATCCCTAGAACCATCAGACAGTTTTAATCACCAGGAATCCTGAACCAATCAGGAAGTTTTAATCACACCGAGAATTCCCTGAACCAATTCAGGAAAGATTAATCACTAGAATATCCCTTGAACCAATCAGGAAGTCTTTAATACAACCAGGATTCCTGACCATTCAGAAGCTTTTAATACAGTCTACAATCAGAAGTTTTAATCACCAGAAATCCCTGACCAATCAGGATAGTTTTAATCACCAGAATTCCCTGAACCAATCAGGAGTACTGGTGATGAAGACAGCAAAACACGGTCTATTTCAAGATTGGACTATCAGATTCACTCACTCCCATTGAGGGGGTTATGTGATAGCGTAGGGGACAGGGTAAAGGGAACTTGTACTGCTTCGCTAGTGAGCTAGCTTTTCTGGCGATGTGGTAGAGTCTCTTGATCACTCAAGTTAAGCTACGGCAAGCTTAGTCAGCACCTGGATGGGTGACCGCTACACGTTACACATTGGTGGTAGCGGTGGGATTCTGATCTTCGGCGGGAGTCCTTGTTCAGGTAGAGTCTCTGAGGAGCTCTGGGACTTGGTGTCCATGTACGGATGTGGCTTCATCCAGGGACAACGGTGGATGTCATCATGAACGGCGGGTGCCGTTGCTGAGCAGGTGCCAAACATTCAGAGAGAACACATACTAAGCTTTGGGACGAAGCTTCCCTGAGCAGGGGAAGTGTAGTCGACAGTTTAAAGGGAGCTTACTAGCTGCCTTGCAAGTGAGCTAGCTTTTCTGGCAATGTGGTAGTGTCTCTCTAGATCAGGCAAGTTAAGCAACAGCAAGTGTGGTCAGCACCTGGATGGGTGACGGCTACAGGTTACACTATTTCTTGTCTAGAGTATTTAAAATTTCTCAGTTCATGGATAAAATTGAAAAAAAAAGCCAGGTGCAATATCTAGGTTGAATGTGAATAAGGTGAATGTTTTAATCAGAAGTGTGAGAGTGGTCGGTGACTGAAACATGAGATGATGCATACTACAAATATATGTTTTTTTTAATACCTAATTCCATGGAAATCTGTTGCTATCATGGCTATATGTCAATCCTTTATGGGTTAAAATTGTCACTTGGATTTTGGTTTGAATGAAAATTAGTATTAAAGAGTGATTCAGTCCTAAGTGTTTCCCTGAATAACCAAAATAACAGCCTTTTTGCACCCTTTTACACTTATCAGAAATACTTTGTGGGCAAGCATCAGAGCAATGTACTGTCCTTGGAATTTATATATATAAAGAAACCATCAATAGCATTTTGATCATAGGGCACCAGTTTATTTTAGCAATAACAACTTATCTGTAATGCTCGACAATTAAGTCTGAAAAATGTGTAATTTTTGTAAAACCTGAATATTTTGGAACTTATGGAAATTTATTATTTATTATTATTAAACTTTATAAAAGCGCACAATTTTACAAAAACTATGCAATCAATGCATGGTCCTGTACATACAAAACAAAACTACAAGTACATAAATTTAAAACAATAAAATTGACTGCTAATTATCACAGCAAGTGTCTATGTAAGAATAATAAGTTAGTTAAAAGCACTGGTATAATAAAACGATTGAAGTTGGCACTTGAAAATGTTATAATCACAGATTGTTCTAATGTTTGTTGGTAGTTCATTCCACATGGTTGGTCCTAATATTGCGAATGATCTTGATGCAAATGTTGCAAGTGAACTTATGGAAATAACTTTCTTTGCGACTTGAGTAATCAAACATTATTTGAGTTTTTTTCTTCCGTAGGAAAATGCAACACGAGTTTGATACTTACCGCCAGACTGTGGACAAAGTTAATGTAGAAGCCAAAAAACTCGGTCCACAGGCGCAGTTAGACACGGGAGCAGTGTGCCAAATTTGTCACAAGACGAAGTTTGCCGATGGTGTTGGACATATGTGTCAGTATTGTCAGCTGAAGTCGTGTGCCAGGTGTGGAGGAAGAATGACGGTCAAACAAAACAATGGTACAACTAGGACTTACATGTTATAGTTAATATATAATATAGGTATACAACTAGGACTTACATGTTATAGTTATATATAGGTACAACTAGGACTTACATGTTATAGTTAATATATAATATAGGTATACAACTAGGACTTACATGTTATAGTTATATAATATAGGTACAACTAGGCCTCAAATATTACTGTTATACATGTATATAGGTACAAATAGACCTCAAATATTACTGTTATACATAGGTACAACTAGACCTCAAATATTATTGTTATAGCTATAGAAACAACTAGGCCTCAAACATACTGCTATATATAGAAACAACAAGGCCTCTAACATATATAGTACAACTAGGCCTCAAACATACTGTTATAGATAGTTATAACTTGGACTCAAAAATGCTGCTATATGTAGGCATAACTAGATCTCAAACATGCTGCTATATGTATTTATAACTCAGACTCAAACATGTTGCTATACATAGATAAGTGAAGATAATGAACAGTGATCAATCTCACAAATACCAAGCAGAACACAGAATAAGAGTTTGGTGAGCACAGACCCCTGGACACACCAGAGGAGGGATCACGTGCTTAGGAGGAGTAAGCATCCCCTGTTGACCGGTCACACCCGCCGTGAGCCCATAGTCTTGATCAGATAAACGGAGTAATCCGTAGTCAAAATTAGTGTATAACGAACGGCCGAACAATTGGTGAAACACATCAGACAACATTTCCTGTTTGTTGTGAGGTTGCTGTTTAATGCCTATGTTCAATAAAATATCCAAGTACAAACTGGTATAACTAGGCCTCAAAAAACATGCTGCTATATGTAGGTATATATGTACATCACACAACTTGTAGTTATACAATGTACATCTAGGTACACAAAATGTAATTTACACAAATTATATACGTCTATACAGTGTATATCTTGGGCACATAACATATCAGTATAGATAGGTGATAATTTTTGTACAATTTGTAGACATTCTTCAAAGTCCATGATGAAATGGCTGTAAGAATGAAACAAAAAGTGAGCCCCCCCCCATCCCTCCCCCCAATCTGTGTCGGGTAATGTGACTGGCAGAGCTCGTCGCTTTGCACTCTATCCACCCAACTAACTGCTCAGTCTCTAGTCGAATCAACTGATCCTTTCCATTAGTCACTGACAGCCACGCAGTGTATCAAATACTGCACATTGGGGATGAAAACTACACTGCACAATTGTATTCCTGTGTAACAGAACACATGTTCTCTGGATCGGCTGGTTAATAATGTATCGTAATATTGATGACTGTAAACCTCAAGCTTTGGCCACTTATAGAATTTGTAACAATGCTTTTCAGATGTTTGTCAAAAATCAAGGAATAAATTGTGTCCATGTTGATCAATAGACAAATAGATATATCATATATATATAAAAAGGAAAACATTTTCAAAATGATCTTTGGGGATTTTTTTTAAAGTTGTGAATTGAGATTTTAAATGCGTGTGTGGTGGTTTTTTTTAAATGAAGGGGAATCAGAAGTATAATATCTTTCAGTAACCCATGATAGTGCATTGTTATGGTGATTGTGGAGGTTAAATTCAAGTCAGAGACATACACTAGTCTTGTGTGTGTATACAGTGGCGGATTTAGAGGGGGGGGGGGATAGATATATAGCTAAATTAACCTCTAAAAGTAACTTTAAAAGCTCTAAAGCCCAAGAGCTTCCGGGGAACCCCCCTGGCCCACCCCTTTGGCTTCACCCCAAACCTTAAACTTTTTTGCTATTGTTTCAACGACCCCCCCCCCCCCCCTTTCGACAAATCCTGGATCCGCCACTGGTATATGAGTCTTACAGCCTGGTAACTAGATTTTCTCAGATATAGAATTAGTTTGCTGGAGCCACATATGACAGACATTACATGAATGCATTGTAATATTTTATGTTCATCTCTAGCCATTAAAGAAAAAAACCATTCGGACAAGGTCAATTAATCTATTCTTCTGAAATCATAGCGCTTAGATTAACCCAGTGTTTGCGTATACCAGTACATTCACACTTGGCAGACCATTCTGAGTGTTAGAACCCAGTGTTTGTGCGTACCAGTACATTCACACTTGGCAGACCATTCTGAATGTTAGAACCCAGTGTTTGCGTACCAGTACATTCACACTTGGCATCTGGACCGTTCTGAAGGCTGATTCTAGCTCAGCGTATGTTTAGCTGTAGTTATCTCTATTTAAGAAATTCTCCAATCAATATGGCACCATCCAGAGTGGGTACAGTGCAGGAGAATGGGAGTGGAGGACATTGTTGTGTGTTGTTTGGATAGTTACACAGTTGTGATGTTTTTAGTCTCATACACAATGTTTAAAGCTCCTCGGTCAGTAGTTACACAGTTGTGATGTTTTTAGTCTCATACACAATGTTTAAAGCTCCTCGGTCAGTAGTTACACAGTTGTGATGTTTTTAGTATCTATACACAATGTTTAAAGCTCCTCGGTCAGTAGTTACACAGTTGTGATGTTTTTTTAGTCTCAATACACAATGTTTAAAGCTCCTCGGTCAGTAGTTACACAGTTGTGATGTTTTTAGTCTCATACACAATGTTTAAAGCTCCTCGGTCAGTAGTTACACAGTTGTGATGTTTTTAGTCTCATACACAATGTTTAAAGCTCCTCGGTCAGTTGTTTACAACAGTTGTGATGTTTTTAGTCTCATACACAATGTTTAACGCTCCTCGGTCAGTAGTTCACAGTTGTGATGTTTTTAGTCTCATACACAATGTTTAAAGCTCCTCGGTCAGTTGTTACACAGTTGTGATGTTTTTAGTCTCATACACAATTTTAACGCTCCTCGGTCAGTAGTTACACAGTTGTGATTTTAGTCTCATACACAATGTTTAAAGCTCCTTGGTCAGTTGACTTTATGGTAGCATGTACAGGTAGAATCTTGTGCAAACAGAAAATACCTAATTACTTTCTAAAAGATGGGCTTTCTTATATTAAATCTAGGTCATTCTGGGACTAGGGTCTGTCATTTGTTGTCATTATCTTGAAGGGTTGATTCTTTATGAATCAATGTTCTCCTATTCCAATGTAGACTGAACATTAATATTACAGTTTAGTACATCTTTTACAAAGATGGGGTAAATATATACCAGTAACTTAAAAAGGTATCTTAACCTGAACATGCTAAAGATCTGTCAGGGTCCAAAGCCAGAACACCCGAGGAATTGATGGAATAAAATGTTATTTTGTTAAAAATAAATAAAACAGATCACCAACACATCATAAGAATGCTGTTTGAATTATTTTGGTTCAAAATAAATTCAAACAGCATTCTTACGATGTGGTTGGTGATCTGTTTTTATTTATTTTTAAGTTTTACTTATTGTTGCAGACCCTATTGAATACCGTATGGTATCCACTCGTAAGAATCTACCGTAATTTAACCTGAAGGTGTTGGTCTCCAGTTTTTTAACTTTGTTATTTTAGTTGTCAGAACTCGCTAGTGAAGGAATGATATTGGTACCGTAGAACAGCTGGTATGTGTCATAAATAGGAGTACTTCTTCATCCAAGGTCATT
>CAJDSM010038371.1:0-10963 GCA_903981925.1 Ostrea lurida
CATCCATTCATCCATCATCCATCCATTCATTCATTCCATTCCATCCATTCCATGCCATCCCATTCATCTCCATGCCATTATGCTATTCAAATTCCATCCACATTCCTCATCATTTCCAGTGCATTCATTCATTACATCCATGCCATGCCCATCCATCTCCTTCATCCATCCATCCATCCATCTTTCCATCATCATCTCCATACCATCCTTATTAACCCCTTCTACCGCTCCAAGGAGAGAGGTCATGTTTACGCCAATCGTACCTTGTACTCTCGTCTGAAACAAATATTTCGTCTCACTTTCCTCTAAGACTGCCTATCAGCCCCTTGATATTTTGTACATAGTCACTTTTAAATCTAGGGTCCGGTGATACCGTGCTTAAAGTTACCAAATTCAGACCCTTTCAACGGATGCCAAACGTTCTGTTCTGAGCTTACCCCGGTCACACCATGTCCGAAGTTCCTTGGGCTGAGTTGCCGTCCGTCTGTAAATTCAAAAGTATTCGGTTGTGTCGGCAGATTTCCTCGTTGGTGGGGGTGTTGGTGTGTCTAGAAAAGACTGCATACGGCACGAGGCGCACTTTATTGGGTATATTATCTTTCATTTAGGTGTCCCAGTAGGATGCGGTTTTTAATAAACCCGGATTATAAGAGAGCCTGAATTCAGACCTTTCTCGCCTTGTTGCGAAAGCCTTCCTGGTGGTTGGAGTCGTAATGTGAAGATAAATATTTTCGTGATTTTTTTGGTCCTTCTGAAACTTCAACAAAAAGCCAACTAGATATATATGGGTAGTAGCTGGACTGGTGGTCAGCGTTTCTTCTATGGGTTTGCAGTCGCCAAGATTTGAGCTTACCGGAACTCAAAGAACCTTTTGCTTGTCAACTTCCCGTAACTTAGTCAATATGCAGTGTTCCAGCTAGGATTTCAGAGGGGCAGGGCGGCATTACAGGGGCAAAAAAGGGCACATGGATATCATTGCAACAAAAATTGTACACTATACTCATCAGAAATACTTCGGGATATTTTAATTCCATGCAAGACACATTTGTTTTGCCCAATTTTTTTTTTAAAATAAACAAACTGCCAAAACAACCCAGAATAGCACAGGATTTTATTAACTGAATAATAACATGTTATTTTTCAAAATATTAATTGATAGATGATTGGACACTCCGTGTTATTTCTGTAGGGAAATTCGAGTGGTCGGGATTAGCGCAACCATTTCGTCAGGTGCAGTGCTTATTGAAAGCCCTGAGGTGTCAATATGGCTAATTATTTACAACCTCTCCACCCTGCTTCATGCAGTATTAAAGATGTCCTAAATTGGTAATTTTGGACACGACCTTGCAATGTTCACCGATGTAAAACAAAACATTTTTTAATCTTTTTTCTTACACAAAAATTAATGCTATCAGGGCAAATACATTTCCTTGTTCTTGAAAGGACGAGGGGCGGCTGGCAAAGGGCAGGCAGGGGCGCAGGCCCCACCTCCTTCGCATTTAATATCATGTGGCTAGCGGGAACACTGTATGGTTGTGAGGTATTGATGTTAAATTTTGGGTCTTTAAAAACTGTGAAAGTAGATATTTCGCTCGCACTTTTTTTCTCTGCAACTGCATTATCACAGCCACTTAATATAACCTTACCAAAAAGCTTTATTTACCTTAGCGGCGGGGGGTATCCTCAGTGAGCAGTTAGAGCGGGGGTGTCATCAGTGAGCAGTAGCTATAATTTAACTCCAGAGTGGGGGGGTAATCTCCCCAGTGAGCAGATAGCTTATATTTTACCTTAGATGCGGGGTATCTCAGTGAGCAGTAGCTGTATTTACTTAGAGTGGGCGGTATTCATCAGTGAGCATAGAGTGGGGGTATCCTCAGTGAGCAGTAGCTTTATATTACCTTAGAGCGGGGTATCCTCAGATGAGGAGTAGCTTTATTTACCTTAGAGCGGGGTATCCTCAGTGAGGCAGTACTGTATTTACCTTAGAGTGGGGGTATCCTCAGTGAGCATAGCTATATTTACCTTAGCAGCGGGGGTATCCTACAGTGAGCAGTAGCTATATTTACTAAGAGTGGGGGGTATCTCATGAGCCTAGCTGTTTACTTAGAGTGGGGGTGATCCTCAGTGAGCAGCTACTATATTCCTTGAGCGGGGGTTCCTCAGTGAGCAGTACTTATATTTACCATTGAGAGTGGGGGTATCTCAGTGAGCAGTAAGCTATATTTACATTAGAGTGGGGTATCCTCAGTGAGCAGTAGCTTTGTTACCTTAGAGCGGGGTTCCTCTAACATGAGCAGTACTTAATTTACCTTAGAGCGGGGTATCTCTCATGAGCAGTAGCTGTCTTACCTGAGGGGGGGGGATCCGCTCAGTGAGCAATAGTTTAAAATTTTACCGTTATGAGCGGGGATATCCTCAGTGAGCATGCTTTAATTTAACTTTAGAGCGGGGGTATTGCTCGTGAGCAAGTGCCTATATACATGTATATCGCTTAGAGCGGGGTATTCTCAGTGAGCATTAAGCCTTACAGATTCCTTGTTTTGTTCAGTTTACAGAATAAAACTACGGATAGTATTTGCCCAAAATGATTACCAAAGTCAACATTGTACTATTTCAGTATATAAATGTATATCAAATACGATTTACAAGGCGACGTTAAATGCTTTAATGTAACTTATTTTTTAAACGATAGCAAAAATTCGAATGTCGTTGTTGAGTTACAATTAAGAATAATCCCTAACAATCTTCGTTTGTTATATCAACAAGCTCGTAGCCATGTTTATCTTACATAAGATTGCTTCAAAGAAATCAAAATGTTTAAAAACTAAAATGACGAATGCTGAGAAACGCTAGAAATCGTAGAAGCAATATACGAACAGTGATCAAACCTCGTAGTCCTAATAGATATCAAACAAGAGTTGGGCAATCAAGGACCCCTGGACACACCAGAGGTGCGGGATCAAGGGTGCCTACGGAAGGAGTAAGCATGCCCCTTGTTGAATCGGTTACATCCCGCCGTGACAGCCCATATCTTGATCAGGTAAACGCGAACAGTCCGTATCAAATCAGTGTGTGAAAAAAGGCTTAACAATGCGTTATGAAACCATCGGAAATCATTTACTCATGATAGGTCATAATGGTATAACTAAATTGTTATCAACGCCATGAGAATTCTACGAAATGCGCCTTTAAAACGTGACTGTTTTAAACCCCTCAACAGCACTTTCTTGTAGGTGGCATTGCTTCGGATTTCAAAAACTGAATTCATACGTAGACAAGCTCTTGGCGCTATCGAATAGTATGAGAGACATACCACACCATAATGCAGGTGATGATGGATATTGCCTACATAAATATGGCGAAGTTGCGATGTAAGAAGCTGAAATCATCGTTTGTCATAAGTGAGCTAAATTAATTTGCCGCCATTGTCAATGTTCATAAATATCCAAGTACGAGGCAGACATGGAAGAGCTCTGTGGTGTCCCTTTATTCTAGTTCGTTGGGAATTGAATGACATATGCATGGACAATCACTTATTATTGATCGGACGAACATCATCGTCATATATCGAAATGTTGAATTAAAAGCCGCCGCATAGATATTCTCTTTCTTTTCAATGTAGTAACACTTTTGAATGCATTCTGCCTGATAAGAATATAAAAATAGGGCAGCTTAAAGAGCCCACAATTAGTGCCCATGTGCGAATTTCAATCAGAGTTTGTTTGAAGACCTGATGCCAAACACTAACAAAGATATGTCAAGAGGCTTTTTAAATTGCTTTTTAATTGTGTTCAAAATGAACTTGTCATTTAAAAAAAGATTGCTTTAAACGGAACGTTCACTACGCATATTCAGTATATGTAAAACAAAGCCAATGTACGAGCTTGTTTATATAACAAATAAAGAATTGTAATTCACTTGGTAACTCAACAAATGACATTCAGAATGTTTGCTTGATACATTAAAAACACCTTAAGTGACATTGTAAACATTAAAAATGGATACTATAAAATTTGAACATTTATAGCTTTAAAAACGTGTCTATCTTAAAATGACGTATTGGATTTTTGGTAGGTGGGCATGGAATACGGACAGATCTGCTAGCTTGTGGCAGACTCATGGAGATAAAGCCAGTGATGACATTGCTCGTATGGTGCGGCCGATGGAGGGAGAAAAATACATGACACCGTGGCGTGGGGGCCCGTGTATGTGCATATGGAACTTGGTGAATCGGTGAGTGGGCGTGTTACTACAGTACCTCGGTAAGTGGGCGTAATATATTCCCACAGGTTCGCACTGTAGTGGGCCGTATTAATGTATCCGAAGGTAACTCTGAAGTGGGCGTTTATTTACACAGGGACTCGGTAAGTGGGCGTATATATTACACAGGTGATCGTAAGTGGGCGTATTATTACACAGGTGATCTCTGTAAGTGGCGTATATATTACTACGGTGACTCGATAACTCGGTACATTATACACTATGGGACTTTGCGACAGTCACTCACGAAGATGGGGCTCAGTATAGTAACAAAAATGACTTTTAAAACAAATATGACTTTTTGGTGGAAAAAAAATAATTACAGTTGAATTTCAGTCTTCGAACACTTATATCTCGAATACTAAGGCTATGTCAAGTGATTGGGCAAACACGGAACCCTTTGGACACACTCAGAGGTGGGATCGGGTGCTAGGAAGAGGTTAACGCATCCCCTGTCGACAGGTCACAACCTAGTCGTGATCCCATTGTAATTGATCAATGTATGAAAATGGTTTAACAAATAATAGGAAACATCATCAGAAGCAGTTGACTCAATGAAGGCAATGACTGGTAAACTAGATTCGTTTTTATATAACCGACCGGGCCTTAGCAGCGGGTATGTAACAGTTTTGTGAGATTGTGTAGCTATAAATGTATATAGAAAATCTTTCAATTTTTATTCAAGCAATACAGTTGGTAATGAGACACGTCTTGCGCGAGATTGAGGATCAAATGTTGGCAATTATTGGACATAGTGTTGCAAGCCCAAGGAGACCTCACACAAAGATGGATACAATGGTAGTGCCAACCGTTATTTCCCAGAAAGTTGCACACCTTTGAAATTTGCGAAATTTAATTTTTAGATCTTGGTACATTCGTCAACCTGAATTCTAAGATAACTTATTTAAAAATGATTGTTACAGTGATTATTTTAACCTATGTAGCATTTTAATCTATCATTATTCATAATGTATTGACAAACTTGAACAATGCTCGAATGTAATTCAATAGACAAAAATTAATAGATAAACTTATATATGGAATGGGTATTGAATTACAAAATCTCCGTTACCCCTCGTATATTGACGCAAAATGGTAATTTAATGGGATAAACACTGGCATGTACCTGGATGAATGGCAGGCCAAATACCTCTCATGCAACCACTGCCGTCTAAGGATCGAACTCGGGTGCAGCGGTGGCGAAGGAAAGACTTATGCCAACTTGAGAATAGCTAATTGTAGCCTTATACTACAGCAGTTGGAATAGTGTCCGCTTGTGAAAATAATTCGTCAAAAGTCTCAATCCCGCAGGAAAGCTAAACAGACTTCCTTCCCGAACATTATTACAGTCTGGCGAAATATATAAAAATCTATCATTTACAGATTTGTCGTGGCTGCTCCATATGAAAGGCCAAACAACGTGAAGCCATCTATTTTTGGCGGAACTCCACAGATGGGCCTCATGTATCTCTCGAAGGATCCTGGCTTCCGGCCTAAATCCAATCTGCGTGATTTCGGGTATTCACTGAGCAAGTCCACCATCGACGTTCGAGACAGACACTTATCCGTAAAAGTCATGCTGCTATATAATCTGTTTTTAAAATTTTCCACTAAAATAACTCTTAAAATTTCAGAACTCTATATTCAATGACATGAGATTTTGAAGCACTCTCAAGTGAAACTAGCATACATTACATGTAATTCCATGTTAATTCACAATCCCGGATTTATGACTCTGTCATTTTGTGTTTCTTTTGAATTTTTTCACTATTCACGTATTGTTTGTCTGAAGACATTTCAGTTGATCTTATTTGTCATCAAATGCTGTTGTACTCCGAACCCGATCGTGCTAACGTAAAGTACCCGCTTTAAACTCGTACTTATATGAGCCATGAAATTCACAGAAGTTCGGCTTGTAGTGACAGTACACTTTTAAATCCTGCACGACGGTTGGATTTTTTTAAGGCTTACAGCTGGAGACTGATTAAATAATGGGATATGTAATAATTTGTTCGAATTTTTTGGAGAGATATGGTTAGACCTGACTCAATAATATAATTTCAGTCATGAGACAGTTTCAACAAAGATTCATTAATGAGTTTTTTTCAATAACTGATTCCATGTCCCATAGATTCAGATTGATTTCAGCTTCTCCCATTGCCAACTTCCCAAATCTATGTAGCAGATGATCACATTGTCACCTGCATACAGTGTTATATATCAACTTATTCGGATATACACCAGCTTGACTGCTATGATCAGTTTTTTTAAAATCGAGGCAGGCTACTTGACAAACAAGTTTGATGCTACAAAGGGTTTCAAACGTTCTCGTTTGAAGCCAACATTTTGCAGATTCTAATTGTGGTGTGATAACGATAAAAATATCACTATCTTGGGTGTAATGCTGTCTGATGTGTTTCTTCATTGGTGGCAATTTGTCTGAGTGTTTCATTGGGTGTAATGCGTCTGGACGTTGTTTCATTGGGTGTAATGCGTCGAACGTGTTTCATTGGGTGTAATGTGTCTGACGTGTTTCATTGGGTGTAATGCGTCTGACGTGTTTCATTGGGTTAATGCTGTCTGACGTGGTTTTCAATCTGGGTGTCAACGTTGTGTCTGACGTGTTTCATTGGTGTAAATAACTGTCTGACGTGTTTCATTGGGTGTAAGCCTGTTCTGACTGGTTTTCATTGGGTGTAATACTGTCCTGACGTGTTCATTGGGTGTAAATGCTGTCTGACTTGTTCAATTGGTGTAAATGTTGTCTGACGTGTTTTCATGGGTGTAATGCTGTCCGGACGTGTGTCAATTGCGGGTAATGCTGTTACGTGTTTCATTGGATGTAATGCTGTCTGACGTGTTTCATTTGATGTAATGCTGTCCTGCGTGTTTCATTGTGTGTAAATACTGTCTGACCGTGTTTCATGAGTGCAATGCTGTCTGAACTTGTTTCACTTTAGGGCTCAACAGGGCGGTTTGACCCGATGAACCAGGGGATGCTTATTCCACCTGGCAATATAAACCCTAGTGGTACAGGAGTCATTTTACATGTACCTTAGCCTCATCTGTATCCTCTTGTGTTTGCAATATAGGATGTTAATTAAATTAAATTAGATATTCGTAGACGCACAATATCAGTACTGTAAAGCTTCTTGTCTTTTTTTAAAAGATATTAGTCGTATCATTCAAACACTGCCCGTATGACATAATTTCTATCAGCTGTTTGGTATTGAGGCGATCATCTCAAAACTAAGTGATAGGGCACAGGGTTGATAGATAAATAGAATATCTATTTAATTGCGTGATTTGATATTCTGGTCTATCACTCCGTTGAACTGGTGTTTTTTATTCGCTCGGCAAGCCTCGCGAATAAATACACCATTTCAACTCTTTGAATATAGCCAAAATCATCAAATCACGCAATATAGATATCCTTCTATATATATCAATGCGCAACAATGTATGTACAAAGCAACTTCACCATAACAGTGTACTGTATAAAAAAACACTTTTGAATAATCGAACAGTCTTCGACTAAAGCTATCGAATAATCGACTAAGAAATTTACTCATTTTGCCATCAAAGATATATTTTTTTTTTTCAATCTGTACACAGCGCTGAGATTATTCTTTCTTTCTTTCTTTTTTCTTTAGTTTTGTTTTTTAACAAATAAAATGAAATTATCCAATTGCAGATTTTGATTATATCAAGTTTTCGGAATTATTGATGTAAAAATATTCGCGTTTAGCTTTAAGTTTGTCCAATCAAAACCATTATTATAAATGGCAATGGAATGATATTGTTACAATCAGAATTTATCTTACGATTGATATCCAGTTAAGGAGTTAACATTTGATAAAAGTGGATAGTGGGTAATACATGTATATACAATTATATATTGTTGATTAAAAACTTTTAAATTCTTATTAAAATATAACTTGAAAAAAACAAAAAGATCGTCACTTCGAATGCGTGATCGATAGATCAGCAGTCAATATGTGAACTTGCTGAGTTACTCAGCTCGGCGATATGACCATTGATATTTATATTTTCATTAAAGTTTTAAAAAGAGGTCAGGTATTATGACGTCAATGTGCTATTGATCTATAAATAGCGCAGCGCATTTTAAACAACACCTGTTGATTATCTTATCTGCAATATCCACAAATCTTTTATTGACTGAATTGTGTAAGAAATCCTTGAATAAGAGGTGTGACAAGCAAAAAACCTTTGATTCTAATACCCGAGTTAGTTAGATTATCATATCAAAAAGTCGAGATTCTCAATGCCCAAAACGCAAAGTGGACTTTTTGTAATAAACAGTGAGGAAGCTTTTAAATCGATGGTGTGGACATATTCTAGATTTAGCATGGTCTACATGGAAAAGATATTGAAGAAACTTAGAATATTCACGGTTCAGTGATTCTAATAGGAACAGCGCGATTTAAACCCGAATACAATATTGATGTTTATAAACAGTTTTTTTTAAAGCAGACAACTCATTTGTAAATCTGAATTAGTAAAGGAAGTTTGTCTAAAACTCAAAAACACAAGAATATTCTGGGATTTGCGACGGGGAAGGGTGAAAGAGGGGAAAGACTATATTTGTGGATAGGTTGTCTAGGCCAATTTGAGGATTTGAAAAAAAAGAGAAACTAATTCAAAGCTTGCCAGTCAAAATGACCTGTGACTTTTTGAGATATTTCAATCACACTGTTTACAATTATTTCTGTTTAAATGAAATTGAACTGTGCACCTTTTAATGTCAGTGTTTGTGTGCCATAAGTAATTAGGACAAAAAAATTATGACTATTCAACCAGATGACCATGTAGGACGAGATATCACCTTTTTATTCACCGATGGGAAAACTTCACTTTTATCAACACTTAAAAAAATAATTGGTCTGGAAAATTTGTCAAACAGATTGCCGATAACAGGGTGTAACACAAACTTGCTATAGACAATATACAGATAATGATATTATTGCAAATGGAAATGATGACTAAATCAGATAGGATAACTTCAGTATTATATAATGCTAACCTCTGCATTCTACACCCCGCGTTTTAAAGGTTAGATAACCACTGAAATGCAGCCATAGCAATGCATGTAATTTCTCTATCTATTTTACATAATACCTGCTATTCTGATGCTTTAGGGTTAATAGTGTGGTCTACTATTTCACACTCTGATGATTCATCTTAGTACAACAAAAATTGTACTCTATTACCGCAAATTATGTAGATAATCAAGTATCACAAATAATTCCTTTCCCGTTTTATTCTCAAATTTCCACCTTTTTACAATTTTCATAATAACCTTGATGATACATGACCAATAACTCAATAAATGTACATGTGCAATGCCATCTGAGAATTCCACCATCAGCTGCAATACTAAAACATAGAGATGCATGGTTTGTATGGTCTATTTTTTCAGTGTTCAAATAACAACAGAAAAACAATCTAACTCGTCTTCTATAGTCAGATACTGTGGAATCATCATTGTTTAAGGGGGACCAAGGTTCCTGTATTTCAGGGGTCACGTTTACCCACGAATTAACATCCCCACAAACATACTTCATTTTCCTTTTAATAACTATTTTATATTATGCTGTTCACATTATTGTTGAATTACCCACGAAATTACGTTCCCACAAACCAGCAACTTTCAATGGATTTTCCAAAGTTTATGTAGTTTTAGTTTCTACCAAATTACCACGATGCTATTAGAAATATTATAAATGAACCATGCATACATAATGTAAATACATGCATACTCTTAAAAAAATTATAGGGATGCTAGCTAGAATTTTGTGTTTGACAGCCTTGATTCGTGTACATATTACGTAATACTCTACGATGCAAATCAGCTAGGAAGACCGACCCGCAAACTAAGATTATACAAAATGACACTGTTTTACAAGTCAAGGGCGAACGTTTATTCAGCTAAAATACGGAAACACGTCCATGAATATGCACGCCCCTTGATCCATGCAAGGCGCAGTTGATAATGCGCATACTTGAGTTGACGTCCGATTTACATTTATAAACATTATAGAGTACAGGTTCCATGCATATTTAGTACAGTACTCGTATTGTGGTAAGTCAGAAAGCAAAGATATTTTTCTTTCATTTTTTCTGTCATGTACATGTCTTATATATAGGGTTGATGAATGATAGGATTACAATATCTTTTTAATTTTACTAAATATATTGAAAATGTTTGTTTTAATTGATGTGTGATTTTTACAGGGCATTTTCACACGTGTTCACAATACACAACTTTGACACTTTTTTCTTGATTCACTATGGTAATGGAAATTGGTTTCTCTAATCTATCACATTTACATGTAAGGTCTTGGGATTTCATTCCTTTGATCTCTCAACATTTTAAATTATTGTCTTTTAGTTTATCTATGATTTTGCAGCTTCTTTAGTTTAATCCATCGGTTGATTTATACCCAGGTAGGTAGTTCTGTAAAATTTGAGACGTGTAAGTTTGAATAAAAAGTAATTTTACTGAAATCCGTAGAAAAATTAGGTTTGTTAACTTTTTTGATTTTTTGCCGTAAGTCAACAAATGTATTAGAAACAGGAAGTGTTAATTTTCGACGTGAATGATTCACGTGAGTTTACTCTCAAAATGAAAGTCATTTTCAAAGTCATTGCAGTGCATATTACTTTAAAACTGTTTTCTTCA
>CAJDSM010038371.1:11072-23555 GCA_903981925.1 Ostrea lurida
ATCATCTAACCTTCTTATCAAAGTGATAACACAGCTTATTTTGTCAACACTTTTAAAAAGGTTCAAATGACTTATACAAGTCAATTTCTGTTAAGAATAACAATTAAAAAAAATTCTTACAAATATAAAACAGTTACCTTTATGAAATATCTCTTCAAATGTTGGCATCAATTTTCTGCATGTATATAACTTGGTTCCTAGTGTAACATTCGACAAACATTCAGTCATTTCTGAGTTGAAAAATGCTGTTCATCATATATCTTATTGTCATCATATTTCAAAATGAATAAAATGATTTTGGGTGAGAAAAAAATCACCAAAATGAACTGTACTATCACTTTAATTGCATTATCGTCTCTTATCACCTGTTTCTTCTAAAAAGAATCTAGTAACTTTGATGTATTTTTTTTCCATTATTCTCTTTAAGCATTTACACTTAAATAGCCATTAAAAATGCCCCTAAAGGAAAAATTGCTGATCAAAATTTAATGTTGACCACTTTTCAGCGATCGTTTATGATCAAAATTTAAATATTTAATTTAAATCATGGTAAACTTGTAACGGTAAGAAATTATCCCTGGGGTCGGTTTTCAATGGTATGGAATCACCATTCAATGTAAGGCTTTTGGACATGTCCCAAGACGGAGGCCTCTTTTAACGGTATAGTCGTTAGTATGAGGAAAAACATCACTGCCACGGATTTTAGCGCCAATATTAAAGCTGGACTTAAAACTGGTGATATCTTTACATGAGTGAAAAATTATCAAAGGGAAAGTAAGACAGCATACACATGTACACATAACAGGTTCAATATCATATGCAACAACCCATGTAGACATACACTGGATGACTAATACATATTCAACATGGCTGAAACACTGCGGAAACTATGCGGAAACTTAGGTGTATGCATGGTTTCCGTCAATTTTCCATACGGAATCTTTATATTTCCGCACGATTCCGCAATGTGGAAACTTAGGTTGTCCACGAATTCATATGGTTTCCGCAACGGAAACTTTCAGAAACTTAAGGTTTTAGCAAGATTTCGCAATGTGAAAACCCTATGGATCATAGACACCCTAAGTTTCCGCATTGCGGAATCTTACTGAAACTGAAGTTTCCGTTGCGCAAACAATATGTAAGTGACTGTTGTGTGAAAAAAGAGAATATTCAAAGTGTAAATGTTAGAAGGATACGTGATGCATTATCATGGATAAATGTGCGTGTACATGTAAACAGCTAGAACGGGCAGTAAATATTTGCTGTTGAAATGACATGTTACAGAGATTATTTGTCATATTTTATTAAGTATTTCAGCATTGATTTACCCCTACATTAAATTCTTTTTTTGTAGCAAAATGAACGGACTTTTGTATTTGACAATCTAATGGCCAATATATCATCAGTTTCAACGAGGACATTCATAACGTTGACTTCCAGGGACGACTTTCGATCACTTCCTCAACCTGTGCTTCAGAATATTCAGTTGGGAATTGAATCTATTTCCTTCATTTCGGAGCTCAGTACAGTTGGCAAACACCATTGCCATTTAGCTAACGGGAGTTTTTGGGGCATTTGGGCGAGTGCAGATCATGGACTCGTCCATGACCGACTCGATTGAACTACAGGTAAAAATAGGAAAAGAACAAAAATATTTCCCAAAGCATCCTACAACAAATTTATAAGAATATGAAAAAATAGCATCTGCTTCAAATACAAAAACCCCAAAACTGGTTCATAAGCAAGTTGGTGTTGGAAAAGATGTGCCTAGAAAATACAGATGCAATGTATTTCTCCTTAAGATATATATTTCAATGGATTTTTCATTAATATGTATAATGAATACAAACAATTTTTCTTGTTTAAGTAGTACTAGTGTGTCATTGAGCTGATTTTTTTATAGGCCATAAGGAAATTTCCTTATTGAAAATACATATACTAGATATGGAATGAGTTAGCTTTATTAGACACCAAATTTACGTCATTCTGTGAACAAAACAGTGACGAGATGATAAGTGGTATATAAAAGAAATGAGTCATGAGGAAGGATATCAATAAAAATACATGTTGCTTGAACCTGGAAAATCTTCCAAATTCATCTCTATTTAGTAAAACAATACAGTATCAATGGGACGTATTATGAAAATTTTCCACTACAAACACTTAGAAAAAATTCCACTTGGACATCTACGACAAACGCAATACTGCGTGACAATTATTCATCATTTCATTGCTTGCAGAAGATGTATAAAATTAAATATCTCAATAAACTACATTGATTGGTAATGGCTACTGATGACATAGTGTGTGAAATAGATATGAAAAATCGCTTGTGGTCAAGAAAAAACTACAATAATTATATATGTATATAGATGGTTACACAACACAGACTATGTACAGTACACTGTTATGGATAGACTAATTAGCAAGTGTTAACAATGATCACATTGCATTATTAAAAACATTTCAAGTTTATCATAATCTATACACATATAGTTCTTTAATTGTTAACAATGAAATCAATGAGCCCATCCCAGATTGACATTCACATATAATGGATTGGTTACATTTTGGTTTATTTCTTTTCTTCAGAATAGTATGCAGCCAACGCCTACCAATCGCGTTCGCTGCTTTAGAACACTACCATATTGCCGCCATAGTACCAGGGATGAATCGGAAAAATTAGCAACCTTTTCCGCCCTGTGCAGCCGTGATGTTATAAAGAAGGTCTCTCCTATTCGTCTTGCAGGAAGTGGATGCGTTTTCGATGATGAGGAAGAGTACATCGAATGTACATTCTGTGGAAAGATCACCAAGATAGAAAATAGTATGTGTCTCTCTTTTTTATCCAATCCAGTCTAGTGGTATTTTAAAGACCTTTTATCTTTCCGATATTCATATACCATTCTTAATTTTTACATCCCTTTGACAGTGAGCACAATGAAAATCCTGTATGACTTGAAGCATTACCATCGTTCCAGCTGCAGTACTATGGAAACTTACATGTTAAAAGAAGAGGGTGCCATACACCAGGGGATTGATATCTCAAATAGAATGCAACACCAACGTATCTTGTCTAATGGTAAGTTAATCAAGATACCGTCCGGTTTTTTTGGCATGTCGAAAAAACAAAAACCTCAAATTTGAGAAGTCACCAATGTAGGACATCCTTGGATCACATGACAATACATACACGTGTAAAATGTAAAGAGGTATTTGTGGAATAGTTTATTCCACTGGTATATTAAACAGCAATTTCACATTAAATACACAAACGGAAATGGCAACAACTGTAGAACACTTCTTTTCGATTATATTGATTGTTTTATGGGTTGTGCATCAAAACAATTTTTTTCTCGATTTGACTGCATAGGTCCGAATATGTTAAAATTCATGCTATGTAGTGACGTTACCCCTAATTTCTTTCTTCAGAAATCTTCTTTAATTCTTTTTGATGGGTAAAGGATGAAAGAATGGTTAATATGCTTCCAACGTCAATTCTCATTCCCTTTGAATCTTTGATTCGGGAGTATATACTTTAGGTCTGTCCGTCTCAGTGTCTAATTGTACTTGTATAACTGCAAAAACAAAACGTTAACATTGACCACAACCTTTGAATGGTAAGTGATAGGTTTTTCATATTCCACGTATGTTCTTTATGCCAAGCCCCTTCCACTGGTATTGCTATTCAATGATATCAGCGTTTTACAAACACGTCTTGTTTCTTCTTTTGTAATTGAATAGGAACTGTATGCATATCTTGAAAAATCATTAACATGTTTCGAAAAGTTTACATATTGAGAGGTAAATGCAATTATGAGACTCCTTGTATGTACTATGCTACTCAGATGAACTTTAAGGACTAATGACCTCCTGTTTATGAATTGTATCGTTGTTAGAAGTGAATAAAAAAGGCTCACCAAATCTATTTTACATCGTATAGAATTAATCAGATATGCTAACGATTGACGAATTGACAAGTCGTTCCAGAAATTGATGATTGCATATATATATAAACAGTGTATATGCTATATATGTGCAGGTACTCCAAGTTTTGACGAGCTTACCAAGCAAGATAGTGTCACTCCAGGAATCCAGGACTTTACAGTGGTGGACCTCTATTAAGATCCTTTATCGTTTGCCATGCAGAGGGATCAGACGGATGTATTTTGTTCTTTAAAAATACTTCAGAGACAGGATACACTACTTATTGATAGGAATGTGTAGTGTGTAATATGTGTATATAAAACTTGAATAGAACTACAAGTTTAATATCCACTGCATATATATTTATACCTAATATTATTGGTGTAACTGTTGATTGATGCTGATGAATATAGTTTCTTTTTTCAATTTTACATTACGCTGTTTCGGAATTATCAAGTTTACGTCTTTACAGCTATTTTATCAAAATAAATAAATGATCTTTAAGATGGCATGGCAAAGGGGTTCGGATAATCATTGATATATAAGACTTTTTGCAGAAATCACAGTATTGTCTAAGCTTTTGTAAATTGTGTCACATCTGGTGTCACGGACGACATATGACCGTTATTACGGACATCTTACACATAATTAAAATAAAACTGTATTTGGTGTGATTTCATTTATGAAATGATAAAAAATTCCTGTTTTTGGAAGCTTTAATTTGCTGACAGTTAATAGAATAAATTGTAAAAATGTTGCTGTATTATATAGTCCTCCGATGAACGATTTCATGGACTGTAGCTTATATTTTGGGTCTTATAAAATAACCATACTTACTTAATAAGTACTTGTAATATACATATAGGATTGATTGTCAATACCATGAACAATTAGATGCACTATATATGACTGTAGTGCTTATGTTTGTGTATGCATTTTCTCGGAGTGTGGATTTCTAACACTGTACATTTTAGGATACATATGCAATTCAAATGATTCATGGAGTAAGCTTTTTGTCGGAAGTCCGTGTTGTCCTACATTCGATTTTGTATATATGTTTTTTTGGACTATGGTTACGTTTAAAACATTGTTTACTTTGCCAAATTATATCGGGATTGTAAGCTTTTGATCTGATTTGTCAGGCGTGTTAACTTTGCCTGTTTATATTACCTTCCGCCATTTTGTAAAAGTTTTAATTTTCTCTATTATGTGTGTATATACATGTAGCTCATTTAGAAGTACAATACAATTATATTGAGAGAACTTGAACTATTTTGTTAATACAATACTTTTCTTAATCAAGAAAATCCTGACTAATTTTTATGGTCGGGTTGCACACGTAGAATAAATCGTTTGGAATGTATTCTGATTTCGAGAAAATGTGTTCCAAAATCTGAAGACGAATTCATTTGATGGCTGTGAAGCTCGAAATTATTCAGAATTGTATGTATATAAATTTAAAAAAAAAGAAAAAAAAAACAAACAAAACAAAAACAAAAAAAAAACAAAAAAAAAACAAAACAAAAAAAAAAACCAAAAAAAAAAAAAAAAACAACCCAAAAACAATAAAATTTTATTACTTCAAATGAAATATATAATTATGATCACACATAAAGTGTGAATTAAAAGGGTTCAAATACTGAACAGTGGTCAATATCACAATCCTATACGGAATGTATAACTTTGATCCCCTAATGTGGCCCCATCGTACCCCCGAGGGTCATGATTTGAACAAACTTAAATATCCACTACATCGAGAAGTTTTCAAATAAATTTCAGCTTCTCTGGCCCAGTGGTTCTTGAGACGATTTTTAAAGATTTTCCCTTTATATTCAAATGTAAAACTTTGAACCTCTATTGTGGGTCCACTGTACCCCCGGGGTCATGATTTGAACAATCTTGAATATCCACTATATCAGAAAGCTGTCATATAAATTTCAGGTTTTCTGGCCCAGTGGTTCCTGAGAAGCTTTTTTTTTTTAAATGATACCACCCAATATTTGCATTTTAGTAATCATTTGCCTTTGAAGTGGGACCGGTCCTTCAATTGAATAAACATGAATTCCCTTCACCAAGGGATGATTTGTACCAAGTTTGGTTGAATTTGGCCCAGTTGTTCTAGAGAAGTCGAAAATGTCAACAGACAGACCGACCGACAGACAGACAGACGGAAAAAATAAGATCAGTAAAGTTCACTTGAGATTTCGGCTTAGGTGAATTAAAATGAAATTCAGATCTTGCTCTCTTTCATTAGATATAAGCGAGTAAAGATAAAAAAGTAGATTTTTTTTCTACAAACCTCTGATTATAGAACGGTCGTGTACATTCAATAACAATTTCCGATTCTTAAAATTGATGTTAAAGCAAAGCACGATAAAAACGTAGATGATTGCTCAATTCGTTTCTTTTGTGAACATTGCATTCAATTGCCGAGAGTGAATACTATGCACTTATCCGAAAACGGTGTTAAAATTTGACCTGGTTCTTAATATTAGAAAATACCCGGCGTGAAATGGAAATCAACAAGAACGTATGCATAAAATGACTACGTCTTAGTGATTATCATACATTTGATCTACATCAATTATCAATTTCACACTTGGTTATGACGTTAAGTTTAATAGGAACATCTAGGTCGTAATATGAGCGATTTTTCGGCGAACTCGGTCACTATCTTATTGGTAATAACTTCTGCTTACTACTAACATAGGCCGGGAATTTTCAGACTGTGTATTTTCACACGTATATATAATGGAAATCTGATTGGACCTTGGAATTCAGTTAAGAAAAGGGCGACGTAAACACCGGTTGTGCAAACATTGAACCAAATCGTTACAATATACTCTGGATTTTGATATTAGCCTGCTATGTGAGTACATCCTTTTTTTAAAGCTATCCTTGAAATAAGTATTGTATTGTCATATGTTATGTAATTCTTCTCACGCCATGTTTGTTTACTTCCGCAATATTTGTTTGTGCTGACAACAGGTACATGTAATGACCACACATATTGTCAAAAAAATATGCCCAATTTATAAACACTTCTAAAAAAATATTTTGTTTTACTATGCACTGCAGCAGGGGTTTGGTACTGAGAGTTGGGTGGATTTGGATGAAAAAAATCTTTTGTATTGAGTCATTGTGTTGTACAAGTGTGAATATGATTTTCATTGGCTGACGAATTTACACCCATCTACTGTATACGTTTAGCTCGATCTTCTAAAAGTATACCCCTGTAATCAAAATAATGCCATTTATTTACTAAAAATATATGACGAAGAAACAAATGGCCTAAAATATGTTGAAAAAAGGTGTATATAAACTAAACTAGAATTTTTTGACCAGGGGTAACACGATTGATCCGATTTTCAATGAATCTCAAGAACGGAAGCAAAAACTAAATCTTATACAAAAACGAATTCTAGTAATTGTTCATTATTAGAATGTATTGTATTTTAAATGTTTAATCGTTTATGTTGTTGTTTCATGATCCCCAACAGTGCATTCTGTCGATAAAGAATGTACACATACGGAAACCAACTACATTGTATGCAACACTCAATATTCAATGATTTTTAGATTACATGTAGTTGGACAATTTTGGAATTATATGAATTGTACTATTCGTGATAACAAGATACATAGATTGTATGGTGCTTGTGACCTTCAATACCTTTCCTTAACGTAATCGTGGGATAAACATAGAAAATTTTTGGTGCAGTTACTCGGTCATGGGTAACACTGAAACAAATATTGTTGTCTAAATATAGCACTGATAAGTATTTAGTGACGTAGGTTCGGCATATCCTACGTATACTGCTTTAGATTTAAATACACAGTCTCCTAGATGTTCACCTCTCATTTCATGGACAAAGTGACATGAAAATTAAAACACAAGAATGTTTACATTTTCTGATGTTGTAAGTTACTTTCCTCTGCAAAATTTATCATTTTTTCAATATACTGCATTTTAATGTTAACGACGACAGACCTAATTCGAATTCGTGTTTCTGCGAAGAAAACCGCGCATATGCACTTTCATAGGCATAAACAAAAAATCTTCATTCTTTATTATTGAAAGTCTAGGCAACCATATTTATCATGAATATTATTTATAGTGGTGACGTTGAACATGTCACTGGTCTTTGTATTTGACGTCACAATGCCGCTTTGTGCGGGAAATCGATGTGTTGTCGTTGAATAGCTTGAACTCTATCCCAAGAGTAGATAGCAGAGAACTTATCACACGAAAGAGGCACATGTAATATGGCAAAAAGTCGGTTTATCTTATTTTTTTATATAGAGAATACACGTGAGATATAATATGCTGTTTATTTATTGAACTTAGTTATTTGTGTCCGAATAACAAGTCCATTTACATGTACTACCTACAGTGTACACTCTACATACATGCACTTAATTCAATACATGTAGAATTGTTTTAGAAATCCTATTGTTAGATTAATACATGTAAAACTGTCAAGGAATAAAATTATTTTTTTGTTTTAATGGTTTTCTACAGAAAACTGTTATTAATGAAGACAGAAAACAAAGTACTGTTATATTTTCCAACTGACGACAAGTATATTGTTTTGTCTCTTTTCAATACAAAAATACGCATGTTTATTGTAGATATTTGGAAAGTTTAACAATTGTGAAATAATAATAGCAATGAAGTGTAACATTTTAGGTGTACTACAATTCATCGTATCAAGCGCAATGCTATGTTTTATATTTGAATCATTGAATTTAAGACAGTTTATAAATTACATGTTTGAAACGCCCCTAAAATATTATACAATGATTCAATGCTTGTACATATGAAAATGAACATTCTCCAAATCTATATAGTATTAAAATGGAAAAATATGACGCTAAAAGTAGAAAATACTTATTTATTCTCTCGTTGGAACTATTTCATGTGAAAATTGTCAAAAATCACCCTTTGAGACAGCCCCCTGAAAGATTTTGGCCGATGACCTACACTTTTTTCCTTATAATTTTTAAGCGTATTGTGTCCTTACTATTATTCTTCGTTTTGGATTAAAACTCTATTTATAGATTTTTTTATATCAACTTTTATATCGCACAATGGAGATTTCTATTATTTCTTTGCAATTACGCATTTTTCATGCCTACTTTTGAAACGTCCCCCACAGAAATAATGAAACGATGACTATATGTTTTTCCGTTGATTTAAACTAATTAATACATAATTTAATTGATATCAAATTTGAATAAAATTCTTATTTTAGAAACGAATATATGTGTGTTAAGTTGTCTGTATACAGTGGGATTTATCTACTTTCGCTCAATTTATTTCCTTCCTCACAACGAGTACATATTTCAATATGCACTAAAGTTGATCTAATACCCAGGTATGGTTTTCACTTTGAAATATGTGAATTTTGCGATACAGCACTTAGTTGTTTAAATATTACAATTGCTTTTCTATTATGGTAGAGTTTATGTAATATTTTAATCAGTGGGCTATCGCCAAAAACCTACAATTGAATAAGGTAGTGTTTACCAAATAATCCAACGTTCTATAAATTACCATTGATAGTGATAAAAAACAATGCCCTCATATACATGTACATCGCTTATACATGCAACCCATATGCAAAAAAATCTTGATGTATTTCAGAATTATTTCAGGTGAACTGTAAACGATTGATTCATTATATATGATGTAGACATGGATTGATAAAAAATGTTAATATCAATGTATTACAAAAATGTAGTACATATATTTTATTTATAATCCAGGATAAGAGGTCTAAATACACTAAGGTTGATGTGCGTAGTGTTGCCGCTTGTAATTAACGGACAAGACATAAATAGCAAAAATCGATGAACAAATAAACAAATTGAAACCCTATGTCATTATATTACATCCCCTGCATTAGCATAATTACAAAATCATGTTCTGATATATTTTGAGCTTTTGATTTTAAAGACTGATACTAGTACCCCGCAACCTCTTTGTATGGCATTCCAAAGCAATGGGGTAGACAGTATCGTCAAGAAATGCATCATTAACGGCAATGTTGAAAACGTGTCACTATAAGGAAAAATAACACATTCGACAAATCTGATATTGGTGAAATACAATAATGATTTGTTACTTTTATAAAAGAAACTTTGAAAATTCGTCCTAATTATTTAAAGTTTTAGTAGAAAGTAATTTGAAAATAAAATGTACTTAGAATGGACACAGGGTGGATCAGCATTCGATTTGTGAACCTATTGAGCTTCGCAGCTAAAAGGTGTGGCTCTTAGAAATGAAAACACATTTATTACTAATAGTTAATTTTAAGAAAATTAGGCATTATAACGACGATGTGTTATGGGTGCATATATAAACACCGTAAACATGGTACTAAGTAGCGTTATTATGAATTTAAAACAGGAATTTCTGATAATCTTTTTTATAGTGTGTATAAAATTTCTTTGATTGACCGCATGGAGTTACGACAAGCAAAATAAAAAAAAAATAAATCCAAAGTTTGAACCAACGTACCTGGGTTTGTTTGGGACTATTATCAAATCCAAATGTCGAGATTTTCAACGCCCACAAAATAAAGTGATATATATGTGGGTTTTTTAAATAATAAACAGTGATGGGGTTGTAAAATTCAAAGTGTGGATTTAAGGACTTCTACACGGACAATATAGGTTCACGGGTCAGTGACTCTAATCCGAATTATAAAGCTATTTAAATCTGAATGCAATGTACATGTATATTATTATTTTAGAGCAGACGATCTATTTACAATCCACTTGTGCACTTTAATAAGGAAAGGAATCTTTGCTAAACCACAGAAACGGGGGTTTACAAGGGAGGAAAAAGAGGGGAAAACAATCTTAAACTTCTTATTGATTGTCCAATGGTTATGCACTTTTAATTTCCATGATGCTAATAAAGATATTCATATATGGATCATGCACGCATAATGTACATTTACTGTATAACACGTAAATATATGTACATTTCTTCAATGATTAAAGAAGTGATCGAGATTTGTGTACTATAAAGTACATGTAATATAACCCAGAACTACTAGAATAACCCATATTTCACCCTACTAAAATACTGACACCATAGTACCTGTTTGTCAATTTCTACAGAGAATATACAATATATATATAATGCTCATACATGTACAAGAACGAAGAGTTGTTTACACGTATACATATCGATGTTGTTCATTATACTTTTGTAATTGTAGATTATGGAGAGAAAATACTTTATTTACTTACTGATATACAATGTGTTCTAGCTTTGAATAGTGTTATTGCATGAGAATGTATAAGAAGACACACTGAAACATCATAATGATCGTTTTAGGCTAGAAAATTAATGCAGATTATTATGATTGACCTAAATATCAAATCCTTTTTACTTTTTGTAGCGCTATGAAAGAATTCTTGTATCCGTCACTCTAATGGCAAATATATCATCAGTTACAACAAGGGCATCCAACACTTTGACTTACAGGGACGACTTTCGATCACTTCCTCAACCACTTCTGCAGAGTATTCAGTGGGCCGTAGAATCCATTTCGTTCGTTTCGGAGCTCAGTACAGTTGGAAAACATCATTGTCATCTAGCTAACGGAAGTTTTTGGGGCATTTGGGCGAGTGCGGATCATGGCCTCGTGCACGACAGACTCGACTGAGTTACAGGTAAAAATAAGAAAACAAAAATGCTATCAAAAGCATCCTCCAGTATATCTAAAATATAGATAAATAATTAGTTCAAATAGATAAAACAAAACTTAGTAGAATTTGGTTAAGGATGTATCACATGTCCATATTTACATTGAGCTATGTGTTCAGGAAAACGAATGCAATATACATGTATGTTTCTCAGCGAAATAGAATACCTCAATATTTTTTTTTATTAATATGTGTGAGATAAATACACATATCTTGTTTCGTGTATAAATATCATTGGCGTGCCATTCATCCGATATTTATTTGGGTCATAAGGAACATTCCTCCTTGATAATACATGTACAATACTCGGAATGAGAACCAGTTAATGTATACCAAATCTAAGTCATTCTGTAAACGAAAATCTAACGTCTCTAGTCAGTGGTATGATGTAAAGGCAAATGTAACGAACAGTGATCAATCCTGTCAGTCTAAATATAATACAAGACAAGAGTTAGGCAAATACGGACCTCTGGACACATCCGATGTGGGATCAGGTACCTAGGAGGAGTGAATATCCCCTGTCGATCGACCACACTCGTCGTGAGCCCATAGTCTTTATCAGGTAAAGAGAGTAATCTATAGTCAAATTAGAGAATAAAAAAACGGCTGCACAATTGCTATAGAACAAATGAGACAGATTTGACACAATGCTGGCCACACTGGTGAAATGAATCGTCATAATGACCATAGAATTTGCAAAAATATGCCTTTAAACATGAAAACCCTGCAACATGTTTTGTAGCAGCAATGGTTCGATTCAAAAAGTGATCATACGTGGATGAATCATCTTTTCACCTTGAAGTAATGTTTAAATGCACTCAATAACAAGCCTCT
>CAJDSM010038375.1:13515-27628 GCA_903981925.1 Ostrea lurida
AGACTATGGGTGAAATGAGGCTAGAGTAGAACGAGATACAACTCATGATACGCAAAATATAATTTATGTGGGGATCATTATGATCGTTTGATAAGCCAAGAGCCAGACACGCAAGCAAAGCTATTAAGTCAGTGCTATATTTCTGAAAACGTCACATGTTTAAAACTAAAAACATTGTTTACTCTACAAGAACATATGGAAGGGTTTTATTTATAATTGCTGAGTTATAAGAGACAGGGGATATTTCCAATTTTGAAAAGCGAGAGTGGATTCTTGAAGGGGTATTTTCATAAGTTACACGTCTGTTGTCATTCTAAATCACGTGATGTAAAATATCCGGTCAGCTTGAAGAAACTTTTGAATTCCGGATGATCTTCATAACGCAGTTGAAAGTTAATTGATGCATTCAAATTCGGAATCCATATCATCGATACGTTTTTTTAAATAGCACTCGATGGAAATATGAAAAATGAACTGTACATAGTGTCTCTCTAAAACTGATACTGTATACCCATAATATTCCAAATCCTCCAAAACTGTATATCCATAATGAGATTTCAATTGACCACTACTGGCAATTTCTTGTTCGCTGGTTCCCATGACCCAAGCTGAGTATGCAGCCCCGATGCGAAAGGAATGGGTTTTGTATACTTGCTTGTCTAGCCCTAATTGTTCAATATTAAAGACTGAGTAAGTAAGTTATCTGGTTGCTGGTCTACCCGAGTGGCGACAAAACCTGCTTCCAGAAGGTTGGGTTTAGTAAGTAAGTAAGTAAGTAAGTAAATATTTTATTATAGTGACATGTGTAATACATTATTCAATATAATTTTACACCCGGCCCAACGGACCTATATGTCACTTTAAACAATCGACACAATAAACAACTTCTGCGCATGTACAGTTATTTAAAAAAACGAAAAGAAAATTAGAAGTAAATGAGTTATGTGAAGTATTTTTGTCTGGTGTTATAGAACTATAAATAAATGTTGCAGTATGTCTTAGAAAATTACAAACAATGTTGATAAATACAGTCATTAATTACTACAAATAATTGAATTAAGTACATGAAAGATCGCACAATGCACACCAGTTGGACAAATAGACTGTTCAAAGTGTGTAGAGGATAGCGTTATAGTCACCCCCCCCCCTTCCCTCTTGGTCATTTATTGAGCTGGTTTAAGGGAAATGAAAATTGTAATGGTGTGTAGGTAGGTTGCATCACGAGCTTGAACCAGGGTCGTGCATTGAATTTTGAACTAACTCTCCTGTTCTAAAATAACCGAAGAACGCAGTTGTGTATATGGCTGAGGATATTGCAGATTTATATGTGGATATCATATGCATATTGAAGGCAGCAAACGAAGCATGTATATCCAGAGTAAGTAGTTTCCAGTCATCAGTGCGCCTGTTCCTACGGCTCAAACCTATAATATTAAATGATTGAGGTGAATCGTGGAGACTTGCGTAGCTTGCAAAATAAAATATAAAAGATGTAAGGGTGTTGGGAAAAAAATACTTATACGATAGGTACGACACACAATCTACTAATTTATTAAAGTAAGGAGGCCGCTTTTCCATGGTAGTAAACCCTTCGGAATGTGTTAAAAGCATTCAATGCGGCATATGATGCAATTCTTTCTGGTATTATCAGAAAGGAAGTAACTCGGGAGCTCTTGAGATCTACGTTGTAGATCACTTGAAGAGAAAAAAAGGAAGATTTGTCGTTGGTTGTTCCTCATTGCTGGAGAGAGAGAGAGAGAGAGAGAGAGGGGAGAAGAGTGAAGGCGCGGGGACCGGAGAAAAAGAGAGAAAGAGGGCCGGAGGGGGGGAAAGAAAAGGGAAAAACAGAGGGGCAGAGGGAAAGCAAACACGCGGAGGAAAGCAAGCAACACGGGGGGGGGCAAACGCCGGAAGGAATAGAAAGCAGACCGGAGGCCAAGGGTGTCGAGACCACGGGACGGCAGGCACAAGCATGTAAGAAGGGAAAGGAAAAGAAAGGACAGCAACAATGCAGAGGGAGGGAGATCACCACACACGTAGAAAGTACAGAAAGCAAGACACGAACCAGGACGACAGCCGGAAACGGCGGGGCGGAGAACAGACAGAGGCGGAATGGGGCAGGGACGGAGACGGAGCGGGGGCCGAGGGAAGGGAGAAACCGGAATACATGTCAGAGAGTAGATGGACCACGCAAGGAAAAGCGGGAGCAAAGAGAGAGCCGCGGAGGAGAACTGGACAGGGCGCGGCACCGGAAGGCGCGATCGGTGGGAGAATCAGCGACAAACGCAGGGGGGAGAGGAGCCAAACACAGCAACATCACCCCCGGAAGGGGATAAACTTAAAGGAGAGCGGGAAGCAGAGAGACGGGAACTGGGGCCAGACCCGCGGAGCACGCAGAGGGAGGCCGGCCACAAAGCCAGGGGCAACCAGAGGGGGGGAAAACAGACACGGGCAGCGAAAGAAGGGGAATGAGGGCAGGGCACGGTACGGAGGGGAAGTGCGAAGCCACAAAAGGAACGCAGGGGAGGACCAAGGAGAGACAGCAACTGCAACGCGGCGCCAGAAACAAGGGAGAAGCCATGGGGACCGAGGACGAAGACCAGAACAGGGTAAAGCAGGGGGGGGTCAAGTACAAGGGCAGGCAACACAAGGAAAGAGTCGATGGGCTCAAAGCGCAGGGGAAACAGGAGGCGGGAAGCAAGCGAAGAAGAAAAACAACACCCGCTGGACAAGCAAAAAGGAAGCGGAGCCACGTGAAACCAACAAAGGACGGGCAATGTGCGGACCAGGCAAATACCAGAGAGGAAGCAGGTGTGGAAACAGAAAAGGAAAACCAAAATAGAACAGGGGTGCGCAAAACGGCCAGTAAGAGAGCAAACGAAGACAGGCGCACAGCCTGGGGAGGGGTAGGCGGGGCAAGCAGCGGGGCGCGAGGGAAAACGACATGCGACGGGGAACAGGGACGGCGTAGGAACGCAGAAATGGCAAGAGGAAAGGGCGTACGAGGGAGGCGGAAGGGAGGCACAGCAGCGGGGACCGGTAGCAAGACATGGGCGCAGACGGGGCGCCGGACAGGGAGTGACCCGCGTAGACAGGAGGCATCCGGGCAGGCACCGAGCCCAAGCGGGGGGCAAGCCGGGGCCCAACGCGGGGAGGGGAGGTGACGACGAGAGGGAGCACTGGGCGTAGCGGCCGGAGATCAGCACAGCCAGCATTAGGGGAACGGCGCGGCGCGCGCCGCTCGCGCGCTCGCGCGACTCGGCGCGCGCTCGCTCGCGCGCTCGGCTCCGCCGCGCCGCGCCGCCGCGCGCGCGCTCCGGCTCTCGCGCCATCAACGAAACAACCACGACAAGCGCGGGTGGGCCGCAGGAGCGACAACGGAGAGCGCAAAGAGCCGAGGACGCCGGTGCGAGAAGACCAGAAAGAAGCAGCATTATTGCCGCAGGGAAGGCTGGGGAACACAGCCGAAGGACGACCATGGCAACGGCCGTCCGGACGGGAAAAAGAGAGAGGGGCGGACCCTAGCGGAGAGAGGGGCCCAACACCGGACAGCTGGAGGGAGGGCAAGCACGCAAGGCTCCACGATTCACCGCAAGCAGGGAGAAGAAGGGGAGCCGGAGAACAGCGCACTGAGACGGGGAAACTACGGACGCGGGAGAACAGGCGTGTCGGGGCGGGCCCAAGAGGCAGAGACCACAGAGAGCGCAGAGCCGCACAGAGACACAACGGCGGTCGGCGGGAAGTGGAGAAGGAGATGAGGGCAAAAGGCAAGGCCACGACCCGGGCAAGCGCGGGACAACACCACACACCAGTGACAAGGTCAGGCCCGTAAACCAGCGCAAGTATAGGACCAAGGAAGGACAGAACGCAGCCGCACACACGGGAACAGGCGGGGGCCAAGGGGCATGGGCGAGCGGCAGACGGAAGGCAGGAGGGAGAGAAGACGAGAGCACAGGGGGAAGTGGCAAGAACGGCAACAGGAGGTAGAGGCGATGAACACCAGGACAAAAAGACGGCACAGAACGCATAGACGCAAGGCGTGGCGGGGGAAAGACGACAGGCGCAGAAAGGGGGAGGTCGAGGGAAAGACAGAAGCCGGGCCGGGGGAAAAAGTATAGGAAGAAGATGACACAGCACAGAAGAAGAGGACGGAACACACGTGACTACGAACCCAACCGGCGGAAGCAGGGGGGCCACGCGGGGAACCCAGCAACCAAACCGAGTCCCCGCAGGCGGTAAGATGGAACAAGCAAGAGACAAAACCCAGCCGGGCGCCACGGGCGGCAGACGCAGCGGGGCAGGAACCAGCGAACAGAAAGGCCCAGAGGCAAGGAAAGTCATTGGAGGAATACATGGGGAGAGGGGGAAATGAGGGAACAGAGCAGGGAGAAGACCCGAGACAGGGCAGGGGCAGAGGCCAGCGAGGCCATGAAAAAAACGCGAGGAGAGGATCCGAAGAAGCACAAGTAACGTTGCAACGCGTGAGGAAGAGCAAGCCAAGGAAGCAAAGGGCTCACAGCTGACCGAGAGGACATGCACGGAGAGAGGACAACAGACGGGGAACGGAGGAAAAGACCCCGCAAGAACCCTCCTCGCGGTCAAAAAGGGAAAAGCCCGGGCGCTGATAACCAGCAAGGAGAAAGAAAACCGCCAGAGGGGCGATAGGCTGAAAACAGAAACGGGAGGAGGAAGACAGGGGACGTTGCAGAAAGAGAGCACTACGGAATAGCTGCGGGCGTGCCGGCGCGTGCTGATGCAAAACGAGAGAATGGAGCCCCACAGAAAGTAGATGGTGCAGAGCAGGAGGAGCGGGGGACGCGAGCCGCGGGACCCAGAATCGGAAACAGGGAAGCCAGAGGCCGAAAACCCGCGTGGGGGGAGGGGGGGGGGGGGGAGGGGCCGGGAACAAGAGAAGGGTGGCGGAAAGGCAAAGGGGCAACGGGAGGAGCGGGAAAGGCCGCAGAGGGGTCAAGAAAGAAGCAACGAACAAAAAAGTGAGAAAGCCGGGAAGGACGAGAGAGGGGCAAAAGAGCGGAGGGCGCGGAAGGAGCGGGCAGACGGGGAAAGAGAGAGACCAAAAACAGGGGAAGGGGGAAATGATGAAAGACGCAGCAGGGAGAAGGGGGAGAAGAGAGGGAAGCACAGCAGCAGGGGGAACGGGGAAAGAAAAGATACAGTAGAGGGGCAGAAGAGACGCGTCAAGAAAACCAGCTGCAAAGGAGAAAAGACGGCGCAATGGAGGAGGGAGACGAAGGACATCTGCGTAGCATGCGGTGAAAGACATAGAGAGACAAGATGTCAACGGAGCGCCCCCCAGGGAGAGCAAGGACTGCCCGCGCCATACGAGCCGGAGCAGAGGCCAGGGACAACAGGGGAGGAAGGGAACAGCGAACGCCTTACACACGAAGACGAACGAGAGAGAAAGAAAGATGCGTGCAAAATAAGACGGAGAAGCGAAGGCGGGGGGGAAGGGTAGGGAAGGGAGTCACCAAACAGAGGGGGGAAGGGAGGGAATGGCGAGGGAGCGGGCACGCGAAGTACAAGAGACAAACAGCGAGAAGGGGAGACCCCCACAGGGAAACGACGGGCGGGAACGGCACTGCAGCCGAAGGGAAAGGAGGGGAGCGGCAAGAACGAGAAGGAGAAGGAGGACGGCATCCAAGGACGGGCAACTGGACATGCGGCAAGGACCCCGGGCAATGCGACAGGGGGGAAAAGAAGGGAGGGGCGCAGGGAAGAAATGGGAGAAGACAGGCCAGCGATAGAGGCCAGAAAGAGAGCACGGGGGAGACCAGTAGGAAGGGGGAGGGAAGAGGGTACAAAGGACGAGGCGAAAGAGACCGACGCACCGGAAAGAAAGGGGGAAACCATTCAAGGAAAAGAAAAGACATGGAGATGTGCGGAAGAAGTGGGGCACGGGAGCCGCACCAATCCGGGTGGGGGCCAGGATAAGACCCCACCAAGGGCCGGAAAGACGAAAAAAACCAACTGAAGAGTGAGCCAGACGCACGAGGCAGGGAACGGGCAAGAAAAGAACAATGAGACGAAAAATGATGCAGGCATGCCAAAGCAGCGGCGGGGCGGCGGGGGCGCGAGGGAGAAACGGGGGGAAGAACGGAGCAGGAGAGGGGGAGCGCGAAGGGGGGAGTCAGGGCCCAAACACGAAAGAAGCAACGAGCCTGTCGAGGAACAGAATGGGGGGCGGGCGAAAACCTAAGCCAGACCAAGAGCCGCAGCGGCCAGGGAGAGCAGAAGATGCGGCAAAGGGGGGGCAACCCCAAAGCAGGGCCAAAGAACAAATCAGGAGGAAAACCGGAGAGAGGGGCCGCAGAGAGACAAGGGGGGAGGGGCAGCAAGAACGGGCAGCGACCAAGCGAGAAGGGAGAAAGAGGAAAGGAGGGAGTACGAGCCCGAGCCGACTAAAGCAGAGGCGGAGAGAGCAACAAGCGTCAGGAGGAAACACAAGGGTACAGCGCAGGGCCGGCAGAGATGGCAGGGGGGGGCAGCGGAAAAGAGGGACAGGGGCAAGCGGGCAGGGAAGACATGGGCACAAAAGGTGAACTGCGAGGAAAAGGCGAAACGCAGGGGCCACCGAAACGGGCAGGAAGAGAAGCCAGGAACAAGGAAAGGTGGGGAGGCGAGGCGGAGGGGGGAGGGGGGGCACCCCCGCGGGGGTGACAAGGCAGCGTCCATGGGCAAAACTATGGAAAGGATGAGGGAAGAGGCCGACAGACGGGAAAGATGAGAGCGCGCCGAGAAGAAGGGCAACATAAGACCCGGACGCGCGCGGGGGAGCCAGGCATCAGGAAGAGGCGAACGGCGACAGAGAACAGCAGAAAACACCGGCAGGGGCGAGGTACAGGGGAACAAAAAATCGGACAGGTGCCACGCCCAGGCGAGGCGGGAAGGCCAAAGCGAGAGAAAAGAGAGGACACGCAAGGACATGGAGCGGTAACGGGGGAATAACAAGGATAAAAAAGATGATGGCGGGCAAGCACGGGACAAGACGGGCCACGAAAGTAGAGCAGGCAACAAGAAGCCAATGACCAGTGGAAGTGGCGGGAAAACACGCTGGAGGGACAGACCAGGGAGAGAAACGGCTGAGAGACGGGCGTCAAACGACTAACGCTGGACAACAGGAGCATCGAAAGACGCGGGCAAATGCACAGCGGAGCCCAAACCGAAAGGCAGGCCAAAAACAACAACGAAGATGGGGCAAACACGGAAAAAGCGCGACGTGCGCAGCCCGACGGACACCGCGGAGAGAACACCAGGGACAGGCGGAGACAAGAAAAAAAAGAAAACGACAGGAAAAGGGCGACCAGAAGATAAACGGAACGAGGACAACAAACAGGGAGCGGAGCAGAAAAAAAAGACGGGGCGCGGGGAGGGCAGATGAATAACCCCGGGGGACCGGCACACCACCAGGCCCCGAAACGAAAAGAGGAAGGAGGGGGCGAGCGGCCGCGGAACGGGGCGAGGGATACGCAACCAACGGCAGAAGCGGGCGAAGCGCAGCGACAGCCGGCGAGGAAGAAGAAAGAAGCGCAGCTGCCAACGAGCGAACGAGAAGGCCCGGGGCAGGGATGCAAAGACCGCCCCCAGGAGGGAAGGCGCCGCGGAAAAGAGTACACCGGAAGGGAGCGGGGGGAAGCAAGCAGAACCCGGACCACCCCCGCACCAGAAAAAGAAGACAGTCGGGAAAAAAGAAGCAAGAAAAAAAACCCGAGTACGAGCAGCATGGAAGGAAAAGCGGAGAGGGGAGGAAACACGGTGAGTAAGGGACCCAGGACAGCGGGAGAATGAACAAAGCGTCGAACAAGAACAACGAACGTGAGGGAACAAAAGAAGCAAAAGGAACGACACTCACAACAGAACGAGGGAGAAAGGCAGAGCCGAGGAGAGACAAAACAAGAAGCCGCGCGGGGCCGCCGCCTCCGGAGCTGGGGAGAGAAGCGCGGGGAGCAGCCGAGCCGAGCGGAAATGGAGCACCAACGTGAGGGGAGGGCCGAACGGACGGAGTGTCACCGGGGGAGGGTAAGCGAGCGGATGACCAAAGACAAGAGAAAAGGGCAAAGATCATAGTAAACGGGTGCAGACCAAAAGAGAAACCGGGCAGGATCAGCGGACTCGGCAGCGGGGGTTGCGGCGGACGGGTGCAAAGGAGAGAGGCGGCGGGATCCGGGAGGAGAAAGCATCAAGAATCCCCCGGACGGGGAAGAGGCACGAAAGGCGGGCCGGGGAAAAGACGCAAACGGAAGCGCGGGAACAGAAGCCATCGATGAACAGCCGTTGCGGCCGGGACCGAAGAGGACACGGAGCTTAAGACCGAAATGCGCAGGGCCGTGACGGCCAGACGAACAAGCGCAAGCGGACGCGAGACAAAGACAAGAAGCAGGGGAAAGAGAGGAGCGCAAAGGGACGCAACAAGGACGGAATAGGACCGAACACAGCGAAGACCGGCTGGAGAGGCGCAGAAAGCCCTGTGGGGACGCTGAAGGAGAGGGATGGGTGGCACAAAGGAGCACGTGGCGGTGCGGCGGGGGCGGGAGCAGCGGACAGGAGGGTGAGCGAAAGCGAGGACGGAGGAGCAGCGCAGTACGATGGGGGACAACAAGTGGGGGAAAATAGTGACCGGGGGGGGCAGGCAGTGACGTGGGGGAGCCAGAGGCGCATGGCCAGAGGCGGAGATGCGCCTGGGCAGCGGGGCGGGGAAAACACAAGGCGAAAAAAAAAAGGGTAGTCAGAACAGGGGCGGCAAGCAAAGCGGGGGGGAAAGAAAAGTTACAAGGAGCGGAACGGGGACGAAAAGTGAAAGGACAGGCTGAACGGCGGGAAACCAGAAACTATTGTGCTTGTATGCCCTTCATTCAAAAAACATGTAATCCAAATCTAATGGAACTCTCAAAACAGTAGTAAATCTCCTCTACATCGAAGAAAGGGCGGTGGGAAAGATCAAGTGGCCGAGCAAGCGGGCAAGACATGCGCAGAGAAACAGAAGGGGAGTGAAACGGCAGAAGGGTGGGTGTGACAAAGGATTACAGTGAGAACAAAAAGAAGGGGTTGTAGCGGGAGCGCGACGGACCACCGACCACAGTGAGCCACGAAGAGAAAAAGCCAGATCCCAAACAACGAAGAAAACGGAAACCACTGCCGGGCCGAGAGGGGGACAATGTGCGGTGCGCCCGGCAGATGCAGACCTGAAGCATTGGACAGGAGGGAGAAGAAGGACGAAAAGACCGGGCAAAAACCGAGCGGGAACAGGAGAAAACCCGAACCGGAGGTAAAAAAAAAAGAGGGGGACACCCCAAAAGAAAACAACCCGTCCCGCACCCACGCCAGACAACAAAGAGAACGAGGTGAAGAATGAAATGGCCCGGACCGTGGAGAAGCGAACTTATGCCGAGACCGACATCGTTAGACGAAAGGCATAAGAGTGGGGAGAAGTGGTCTACTTCACGGAAAAGAGGGAAAACAAAGCGCCAAGAGGGACGCGCACACCAAAACAGATCCACCTATATCTGCGGCACCTTAAGGCACCACGGATCGAGAAGAAACCATACCGTGGGAATACCGACCATGTACTAGAAAATAGTGGGCACCGAAAATGCACGACCAGATGTGAAGACAGAGGAGACGTCGGGCGCGCAAGCCACAATCCCTGCAGAGTTGAGAACATGCGCTATCAGGGGGAAGTCCCGACACATTCGGACGGCAGCCAACAGACATAACATAGTGCTGGCAGAGACAAAAGCGACTAGAGCGCCAGCGAAAGTAAACAGATCTGCCGGGGAAAATGCCTATGGGGGAGGGAAATAAAAAAAAATCTTGAAGAGAAAAAGCCGGACGGGGATAGCCCTAGGGACAAGCGGCGTAATTAGCCGACCGAATGGCGGAAGGGGCAAGCCAGACCAAGCTCAAGTCGGTCAGAGAATAAAGAAGAGGGATGGAGACGTAGGGATAGGTCTCACCTCGACACCACCCATAGGAACGAGGAGGCAGAACTAATAAACAGAGGCACCATGCCAACGACAATAACGAAGAGTAGGACGCCAAAAAGAAAAACAACCCAGCAAAACGCCACGGAGTGCGAAGGCACGGATAGAAAATGAGCATGCGCAGATGTTAAGGAGGAGCAAGACATGGAAAAGAGAGGACAGGAAGAAGAGAGCAAAATCGCCAGCAGGGGGGAAAAGGCGGAGGACAGGACAGGGGGAGGAGAAAGGAAAAAAACACCACACGGAGGGGGCCAACAGGACCGAAACGGACAAACGAATAAGACAGCCACAGAAAACATCAGGATGGAGGAAGGCACGATCGGGGAAAACGAGGACGGAAGACGGCGACCGAGAGGTAGAATAAGAAGGAGAAAAAGAGAGCCATGGAACAACAGGAGCAGAACGAAGGCAGGCTCCAACGGACCAGAACTGTGATAGCCATCGAGACGAAAGGCAGGCCGGAGTACCGGTATGAACAGGAAGAAAACAAAGAAACAAGAGGTGGAAAAAGCCAATGAAGAAACGCAGGCCAAAGAGGGGAAAGAAGGAAAGGTACGCCAACAAATAGAACCGGCACGGGGCAGGAAGGAGCACGCCAGAAAGGAGACGGACGTCGGGCAGGAGCTAATTCCCAATAAACACAGTGGCACAGCAGAGAACAGTGCAGTGGAAACCGACACACCGAGGGGGCAACGGATGGGGGCCGACAAGATGAAAGAAAGGGAAGAAGGGGCAGAGAAGAGGAAACCGCAGCAAAAAGCGAAGACAGACAGAAAAAAAATAGGGGGGGAACGAAAACAGAGGCAAACAAAGAGCAAAATCCGAACGACGGCGGCTCAGGCACGCAGTGGGAACAGCCCCTGTAGGTACAGATGAGATGGGCAACGCAGGCGGGGGAGAGGGCGCGTGAGGGAAAAGGAAAGACCCCAGAAGGGCCGTAAAACGGGCACGGCGGAAGACGGAGCGGTGTGAGAGCGCTGACAGGAAATGGAAGAGACCGGTGGGGAAGAGCAGGAACAGAGGGGAATGTAAGCGATGGCGGCGCTACACGAAGATATCGCAGCAGGTGTACGTGCGCCTGACAGTTAAGACTATAGAGGCGACGAGGGGAAGACGGGACAGCGGGGTAGTGGACGCGAGCAAGCCCGCGAAACGGAGATCCGGATAAAGATGAGAAAGCAAAGCCCAATACGAAGAGGCATGTATAACCCAGAAAAGGCCACCAAAGCCGAAATACTGGAGGGGTAGAGCGCATAATTAGGCCAAAAGGCCGAAACGAGAATGGGAAGCCAGAAGATGATTGCCAAAGGCCGGAAACGGACAAACCCGTACAGAGACCTGACTCAGGCGCAAGGTGCCAAATAGCATAGTAGAAGGACAATGGCCAAGCGAACGGTCGCAAGGGAAGGGGACAAAGGGCAAGGAATAGGAAACGCGCAAAATACACGAGAATAAAGGGGAAAAGGGCCGAGTCCCAAAACTCTCAATAAATAAACGTGGGAACGGCCCAGACAAACCAAAAACAAAAAACAAAAACCCCAGAAAGACAAAACCAGAGGAAACAGGCGGATTCCACGAGATAGCCCAAAGGGACAGATGGGAAATGAAGATCCTAACAGAGGATAAACGCCGAGACAACGCAGGAGAGTGCAAAAAGAGAAGGGAGGGGAGGAATGCATTGCAGAAGCGGGGATGAACAAAGCCAGACACGCAAAGAACAAAGCAGGAGAGCAGCTAAGGTCGAAAAAGACGTGCACAGGGTAAAAAACGAACCCACGATGTTAGCAGAGAAAACATGATTGGGAATGGGTGTGAGGCTGAGAGGCCGGCAGGTTAGAAGAGACAGGGAGAGGGCCCAAGGGGGAAAAGCGAGAGGATCTGAAGGTGAGGAAAGCTGGACACGTCGTGGGCAGGCTGAAATGCACGGGGATGGAAAAGAGCCGGCAGCGTGGAAGAAAACTGGGGAAGGCGTAGGGATTGTGTGTGTGTTATGCATAACGCAGGGGAAAACAAGGTAGGAGGTGCAAAGCGAATCCAGAAGCATCTGAGACGGGGGGAAATAAACACCTCATAGGGAAATAGAGGAAAAAGAATACCAGGAGTGGCGCTCAAAACGGAAACGGTACCCTTGTATACCCAGAAGAGGCCATTTTAAAGCCGCCATATATTACACCGGATACCCATCACAGAAGAACGATAGGCAGTGTTATCCACGACGTGTGCGCAAAATGGCTGGTCGGGCGGGGGGCTCCAGAGATCCCAAAGTCGCATGTATTGTCAGCCCCGAGGCGAAAGAAGGAAAGGGTAACGGGGGGCAAGAGGAAAAGACTTGAGTAGGGGACTGTCAATGGTAGTCGGTGGGGCGTGGGCGTACAATCCGAGGGGCGATCTATATAATCCCTCGCTGGCCCAGTCAAGGGGGGTGGGAGACACGAAGGAAGCGTTAGGAAGGTATAAATTAAGATGTCGATGAGTAGAATTACGATAGGGCTGTCAAAGACAGAGGTCATCAGTAACTATGCTGTTTAACAGCCCGGTTCTCTTCTCCATACAAAAATCCTGACCAGGGCACTAGAAATCACAGCGACACATAAACACGGCTGCGCAGGGGTACAGGAGGAAAAACGAAAAGAAGAAGGAGATTAGTTGATATAAATCGAGCGTGAGGGATTAAGGAGGCTGGGAGCGGGGGAGAGAACGAAAAAATAAAGAGGCAGAGGGCTGGATTAATATAATACCAAAACTTAGGATTGAAAGATAAACAGCAAGGATTTAGTTACGCACAAAATAAGAACGTTGAAGGATATGACTAGGAGAATAGTCGCACAAGCCACCCACCTGGGAACAAAAAGAGACTGTGCAAAGGGCTGGATGAGACTAGTTAGTCTGTAAAAGACACGAGGCAACCCCCCCTTTTCCTGCCCAGTTACTTGTGCCCGGCAGGAGAGAGCGCCGGAAGGAAAGGAAAAGGGATTAGGGGGGAGTAGTGGGTGCAGCAGCGTTAGCGGAAACCAGGGCGTGCAGGGAAGTGGGTAGACTAACCCCCCAGGCTAAAAGTTAAACCTTGCTTAATAGTGAACACGCAAGTGTTGTAGAGGGCGACCCTGCGAAGAGGGCACAGCGAAATTGAGGAAGCTATTTCACGTAGCAGAGTAAGGCAACCGCAAACTAAGCATGTATTAGCCAGAGAAGGAGGTAATACCAGTGCAGCAGGGCGCCGCGAACCTACGGCTGCAAACCGATGAATAAAAGGAGGGAGGAACGCGGGGAGATCGTGTCGTAGCGGCAAAATAAAGAGAAAAGCATTAAGAAGAAAGTGGTGGGGCGAAAAAAATAGACGATTACGACGAGATGTTTTATACGACACAACAATCGACGTCGTATAAAGTCAGTGAGTAAAACAAGCGCCCATTATGATGCACCGTCCGTCGACCAGAGGGACTAGTATATACATCCCGCGAAGTTTGTTAAAAAAGTCTAAATCGTGCAAGCAGGAACAAAAGGAGGCACCACCGGTCGTGGGTAGCTGAGCAGAATAGGGAATACCTAAAAGAACCGTTCCCGATGCGCTGAAGTACAGCGTATTCGGGGAGCAAAATTAGTACAACGGATACTGTGATAGATAAAAAAAAGGAAGAGGGGCTGTGTGTTGTCGTTAAGAGCGATGCCCAGGCGCGAGTGATGATAAAAGATTGAAATGAATTTTAAGGACACCGAGAGAAGTTTTAAGTAATAGCAGATTTATAAATGATAGTAGATGATAATCCAGAGAAGAGAAGTAGAAATCGAGATGGAGATGAGAGAGATTGATAACGAAATAGTAGACAATCTTTTAAACCCAAAATGAAATATTGCACCCAAATTTATTAATCCAGCTAGACGCAAACAATATAGAAAGAGAAAACCAGCTTCAAACAAACTAGGAAATTGCATTAGATATAAAAGGCAAAGATAACGAACAGTGATTCAATCTCGTAAGTCCCAAATGAAAATACAAAATCACAGAGTTGGGCAAACACGATCCTCTGTACACACCAGATATTGGATCAGTGTCCTAGAGGAATAAGCATTCCCCTGTAGACCCTAGATGGAGTAAAAAGCATCCCTGTAGACGG
>CAJDSM010038375.1:27653-41427 GCA_903981925.1 Ostrea lurida
CGACACCCGTCCTGAGCCCATTGTCTTGATCAGGTAAACAGATGATGTGACTCCATTAAAGCACTCCAACTAGTAAGCCAAATTTCAATATCTGCCCTCATTTCTGAAGTTAAACCTACGTACGCTAAATGTTCACAAGTAGCATCGTAGTCTTTTAACAATAGCGCCACCGATGGAATTGCCCGAATAAAAAAAATCAACAGAGCTGTGCAGGCCTGTAACCTTACGTTTCGATAATCTTATGGACACGTTTTGAGCAAAAAATGTATATATTTTGGATTTTCATTTTTAATGTTTACAATGCTTACTTATGGTATTTCGAATGGTCAGCAAACATTTGAACGTCATTTGTTGAGCTTCAAGTGAGATACAGCACTTATAATTCTTTGATATGTAAACAAGGCTCGAGCCTTGTTTTTATTTACATAAAGATTGCTTCACAGAAAATACCATGTTTAAAACAAAATGAGATGTGAGAAACACTAGAAACTATTAAATTGTGTTCAGAATGACCTTGTAATTTGAAAAAAAAAAGCTTTAAACATAACGTATACTGGCATATTCAATATAGGTAAACAAAAACATGGCTCTAACCTTGTTTACATAGCGAAGAGTTGCAAGTGCTGTATCTCACTTGTAGGGGAGAAGAGTGAAGGCGCGGGGACCGGAGAAAAAGAGAGAAAGAGGGCCGGAGGGGGGGAAAGAAAAGGGAAAAACAGAGGGGCAGAGGGAAAGCAAACACGCGGAGGAAAGCAAGCAACACGGGGGGGGGCAAACGCCGGAAGGAATAGAAAGCAGACCGGAGGCCAAGGGTGTCGAGACCACGGGACGGCAGGCACAAGCATGTAAGAAGGGAAAGGAAAAGAAAGGACAGCAACAATGCAGAGGGAGGGAGATCACCACACACGTAGAAAGTACAGAAAGCAAGACACGAACCAGGACGACAGCCGGAAACGGCGGGGCGGAGAACAGACAGAGGCGGAATGGGGCAGGGACGGAGACGGAGCGGGGGCCGAGGGAAGGGAGAAACCGGAATACATGTCAGAGAGTAGATGGACCACGCAAGGAAAAGCGGGAGCAAAGAGAGAGCCGCGGAGGAGAACTGGACAGGGCGCGGCACCGGAAGGCGCGATCGGTGGGAGAATCAGCGACAAACGCAGGGGGGAGAGGAGCCAAACACAGCAACATCACCCCCGGAAGGGGATAAACTTAAAGGAGAGCGGGAAGCAGAGAGACGGGAACTGGGGCCAGACCCGCGGAGCACGCAGAGGGAGGCCGGCCACAAAGCCAGGGGCAACCAGAGGGGGGGAAAACAGACACGGGCAGCGAAAGAAGGGGAATGAGGGCAGGGCACGGTACGGAGGGGAAGTGCGAAGCCACAAAAGGAACGCAGGGGAGGACCAAGGAGAGACAGCAACTGCAACGCGGCGCCAGAAACAAGGGAGAAGCCATGGGGACCGAGGACGAAGACCAGAACAGGGTAAAGCAGGGGGGGGTCAAGTACAAGGGCAGGCAACACAAGGAAAGAGTCGATGGGCTCAAAGCGCAGGGGAAACAGGAGGCGGGAAGCAAGCGAAGAAGAAAAACAACACCCGCTGGACAAGCAAAAAGGAAGCGGAGCCACGTGAAACCAACAAAGGACGGGCAATGTGCGGACCAGGCAAATACCAGAGAGGAAGCAGGTGTGGAAACAGAAAAGGAAAACCAAAATAGAACAGGGGTGCGCAAAACGGCCAGTAAGAGAGCAAACGAAGACAGGCGCACAGCCTGGGGAGGGGTAGGCGGGGCAAGCAGCGGGGCGCGAGGGAAAACGACATGCGACGGGGAACAGGGACGGCGTAGGAACGCAGAAATGGCAAGAGGAAAGGGCGTACGAGGGAGGCGGAAGGGAGGCACAGCAGCGGGGACCGGTAGCAAGACATGGGCGCAGACGGGGCGCCGGACAGGGAGTGACCCGCGTAGACAGGAGGCATCCGGGCAGGCACCGAGCCCAAGCGGGGGGCAAGCCGGGGCCCAACGCGGGGAGGGGAGGTGACGACGAGAGGGAGCACTGGGCGTAGCGGCCGGAGATCAGCACAGCCAGCATTAGGGGAACGGCGCGGCGCGCGCCGCTCGCGCGCTCGCGCGACTCGGCGCGCGCTCGCTCGCGCGCTCGGCTCCGCCGCGCCGCGCCGCCGCGCGCGCGCTCCGGCTCTCGCGCCATCAACGAAACAACCACGACAAGCGCGGGTGGGCCGCAGGAGCGACAACGGAGAGCGCAAAGAGCCGAGGACGCCGGTGCGAGAAGACCAGAAAGAAGCAGCATTATTGCCGCAGGGAAGGCTGGGGAACACAGCCGAAGGACGACCATGGCAACGGCCGTCCGGACGGGAAAAAGAGAGAGGGGCGGACCCTAGCGGAGAGAGGGGCCCAACACCGGACAGCTGGAGGGAGGGCAAGCACGCAAGGCTCCACGATTCACCGCAAGCAGGGAGAAGAAGGGGAGCCGGAGAACAGCGCACTGAGACGGGGAAACTACGGACGCGGGAGAACAGGCGTGTCGGGGCGGGCCCAAGAGGCAGAGACCACAGAGAGCGCAGAGCCGCACAGAGACACAACGGCGGTCGGCGGGAAGTGGAGAAGGAGATGAGGGCAAAAGGCAAGGCCACGACCCGGGCAAGCGCGGGACAACACCACACACCAGTGACAAGGTCAGGCCCGTAAACCAGCGCAAGTATAGGACCAAGGAAGGACAGAACGCAGCCGCACACACGGGAACAGGCGGGGGCCAAGGGGCATGGGCGAGCGGCAGACGGAAGGCAGGAGGGAGAGAAGACGAGAGCACAGGGGGAAGTGGCAAGAACGGCAACAGGAGGTAGAGGCGATGAACACCAGGACAAAAAGACGGCACAGAACGCATAGACGCAAGGCGTGGCGGGGGAAAGACGACAGGCGCAGAAAGGGGGAGGTCGAGGGAAAGACAGAAGCCGGGCCGGGGGAAAAAGTATAGGAAGAAGATGACACAGCACAGAAGAAGAGGACGGAACACACGTGACTACGAACCCAACCGGCGGAAGCAGGGGGGCCACGCGGGGAACCCAGCAACCAAACCGAGTCCCCGCAGGCGGTAAGATGGAACAAGCAAGAGACAAAACCCAGCCGGGCGCCACGGGCGGCAGACGCAGCGGGGCAGGAACCAGCGAACAGAAAGGCCCAGAGGCAAGGAAAGTCATTGGAGGAATACATGGGGAGAGGGGGAAATGAGGGAACAGAGCAGGGAGAAGACCCGAGACAGGGCAGGGGCAGAGGCCAGCGAGGCCATGAAAAAAACGCGAGGAGAGGATCCGAAGAAGCACAAGTAACGTTGCAACGCGTGAGGAAGAGCAAGCCAAGGAAGCAAAGGGCTCACAGCTGACCGAGAGGACATGCACGGAGAGAGGACAACAGACGGGGAACGGAGGAAAAGACCCCGCAAGAACCCTCCTCGCGGTCAAAAAGGGAAAAGCCCGGGCGCTGATAACCAGCAAGGAGAAAGAAAACCGCCAGAGGGGCGATAGGCTGAAAACAGAAACGGGAGGAGGAAGACAGGGGACGTTGCAGAAAGAGAGCACTACGGAATAGCTGCGGGCGTGCCGGCGCGTGCTGATGCAAAACGAGAGAATGGAGCCCCACAGAAAGTAGATGGTGCAGAGCAGGAGGAGCGGGGGACGCGAGCCGCGGGACCCAGAATCGGAAACAGGGAAGCCAGAGGCCGAAAACCCGCGTGGGGGGAGGGGGGGGGGGGGGAGGGGCCGGGAACAAGAGAAGGGTGGCGGAAAGGCAAAGGGGCAACGGGAGGAGCGGGAAAGGCCGCAGAGGGGTCAAGAAAGAAGCAACGAACAAAAAAGTGAGAAAGCCGGGAAGGACGAGAGAGGGGCAAAAGAGCGGAGGGCGCGGAAGGAGCGGGCAGACGGGGAAAGAGAGAGACCAAAAACAGGGGAAGGGGGAAATGATGAAAGACGCAGCAGGGAGAAGGGGGAGAAGAGAGGGAAGCACAGCAGCAGGGGGAACGGGGAAAGAAAAGATACAGTAGAGGGGCAGAAGAGACGCGTCAAGAAAACCAGCTGCAAAGGAGAAAAGACGGCGCAATGGAGGAGGGAGACGAAGGACATCTGCGTAGCATGCGGTGAAAGACATAGAGAGACAAGATGTCAACGGAGCGCCCCCCAGGGAGAGCAAGGACTGCCCGCGCCATACGAGCCGGAGCAGAGGCCAGGGACAACAGGGGAGGAAGGGAACAGCGAACGCCTTACACACGAAGACGAACGAGAGAGAAAGAAAGATGCGTGCAAAATAAGACGGAGAAGCGAAGGCGGGGGGGAAGGGTAGGGAAGGGAGTCACCAAACAGAGGGGGGAAGGGAGGGAATGGCGAGGGAGCGGGCACGCGAAGTACAAGAGACAAACAGCGAGAAGGGGAGACCCCCACAGGGAAACGACGGGCGGGAACGGCACTGCAGCCGAAGGGAAAGGAGGGGAGCGGCAAGAACGAGAAGGAGAAGGAGGACGGCATCCAAGGACGGGCAACTGGACATGCGGCAAGGACCCCGGGCAATGCGACAGGGGGGAAAAGAAGGGAGGGGCGCAGGGAAGAAATGGGAGAAGACAGGCCAGCGATAGAGGCCAGAAAGAGAGCACGGGGGAGACCAGTAGGAAGGGGGAGGGAAGAGGGTACAAAGGACGAGGCGAAAGAGACCGACGCACCGGAAAGAAAGGGGGAAACCATTCAAGGAAAAGAAAAGACATGGAGATGTGCGGAAGAAGTGGGGCACGGGAGCCGCACCAATCCGGGTGGGGGCCAGGATAAGACCCCACCAAGGGCCGGAAAGACGAAAAAAACCAACTGAAGAGTGAGCCAGACGCACGAGGCAGGGAACGGGCAAGAAAAGAACAATGAGACGAAAAATGATGCAGGCATGCCAAAGCAGCGGCGGGGCGGCGGGGGCGCGAGGGAGAAACGGGGGGAAGAACGGAGCAGGAGAGGGGGAGCGCGAAGGGGGGAGTCAGGGCCCAAACACGAAAGAAGCAACGAGCCTGTCGAGGAACAGAATGGGGGGCGGGCGAAAACCTAAGCCAGACCAAGAGCCGCAGCGGCCAGGGAGAGCAGAAGATGCGGCAAAGGGGGGGCAACCCCAAAGCAGGGCCAAAGAACAAATCAGGAGGAAAACCGGAGAGAGGGGCCGCAGAGAGACAAGGGGGGAGGGGCAGCAAGAACGGGCAGCGACCAAGCGAGAAGGGAGAAAGAGGAAAGGAGGGAGTACGAGCCCGAGCCGACTAAAGCAGAGGCGGAGAGAGCAACAAGCGTCAGGAGGAAACACAAGGGTACAGCGCAGGGCCGGCAGAGATGGCAGGGGGGGGCAGCGGAAAAGAGGGACAGGGGCAAGCGGGCAGGGAAGACATGGGCACAAAAGGTGAACTGCGAGGAAAAGGCGAAACGCAGGGGCCACCGAAACGGGCAGGAAGAGAAGCCAGGAACAAGGAAAGGTGGGGAGGCGAGGCGGAGGGGGGAGGGGGGGCACCCCCGCGGGGGTGACAAGGCAGCGTCCATGGGCAAAACTATGGAAAGGATGAGGGAAGAGGCCGACAGACGGGAAAGATGAGAGCGCGCCGAGAAGAAGGGCAACATAAGACCCGGACGCGCGCGGGGGAGCCAGGCATCAGGAAGAGGCGAACGGCGACAGAGAACAGCAGAAAACACCGGCAGGGGCGAGGTACAGGGGAACAAAAAATCGGACAGGTGCCACGCCCAGGCGAGGCGGGAAGGCCAAAGCGAGAGAAAAGAGAGGACACGCAAGGACATGGAGCGGTAACGGGGGAATAACAAGGATAAAAAAGATGATGGCGGGCAAGCACGGGACAAGACGGGCCACGAAAGTAGAGCAGGCAACAAGAAGCCAATGACCAGTGGAAGTGGCGGGAAAACACGCTGGAGGGACAGACCAGGGAGAGAAACGGCTGAGAGACGGGCGTCAAACGACTAACGCTGGACAACAGGAGCATCGAAAGACGCGGGCAAATGCACAGCGGAGCCCAAACCGAAAGGCAGGCCAAAAACAACAACGAAGATGGGGCAAACACGGAAAAAGCGCGACGTGCGCAGCCCGACGGACACCGCGGAGAGAACACCAGGGACAGGCGGAGACAAGAAAAAAAAGAAAACGACAGGAAAAGGGCGACCAGAAGATAAACGGAACGAGGACAACAAACAGGGAGCGGAGCAGAAAAAAAAGACGGGGCGCGGGGAGGGCAGATGAATAACCCCGGGGGACCGGCACACCACCAGGCCCCGAAACGAAAAGAGGAAGGAGGGGGCGAGCGGCCGCGGAACGGGGCGAGGGATACGCAACCAACGGCAGAAGCGGGCGAAGCGCAGCGACAGCCGGCGAGGAAGAAGAAAGAAGCGCAGCTGCCAACGAGCGAACGAGAAGGCCCGGGGCAGGGATGCAAAGACCGCCCCCAGGAGGGAAGGCGCCGCGGAAAAGAGTACACCGGAAGGGAGCGGGGGGAAGCAAGCAGAACCCGGACCACCCCCGCACCAGAAAAAGAAGACAGTCGGGAAAAAAGAAGCAAGAAAAAAAACCCGAGTACGAGCAGCATGGAAGGAAAAGCGGAGAGGGGAGGAAACACGGTGAGTAAGGGACCCAGGACAGCGGGAGAATGAACAAAGCGTCGAACAAGAACAACGAACGTGAGGGAACAAAAGAAGCAAAAGGAACGACACTCACAACAGAACGAGGGAGAAAGGCAGAGCCGAGGAGAGACAAAACAAGAAGCCGCGCGGGGCCGCCGCCTCCGGAGCTGGGGAGAGAAGCGCGGGGAGCAGCCGAGCCGAGCGGAAATGGAGCACCAACGTGAGGGGAGGGCCGAACGGACGGAGTGTCACCGGGGGAGGGTAAGCGAGCGGATGACCAAAGACAAGAGAAAAGGGCAAAGATCATAGTAAACGGGTGCAGACCAAAAGAGAAACCGGGCAGGATCAGCGGACTCGGCAGCGGGGGTTGCGGCGGACGGGTGCAAAGGAGAGAGGCGGCGGGATCCGGGAGGAGAAAGCATCAAGAATCCCCCGGACGGGGAAGAGGCACGAAAGGCGGGCCGGGGAAAAGACGCAAACGGAAGCGCGGGAACAGAAGCCATCGATGAACAGCCGTTGCGGCCGGGACCGAAGAGGACACGGAGCTTAAGACCGAAATGCGCAGGGCCGTGACGGCCAGACGAACAAGCGCAAGCGGACGCGAGACAAAGACAAGAAGCAGGGGAAAGAGAGGAGCGCAAAGGGACGCAACAAGGACGGAATAGGACCGAACACAGCGAAGACCGGCTGGAGAGGCGCAGAAAGCCCTGTGGGGACGCTGAAGGAGAGGGATGGGTGGCACAAAGGAGCACGTGGCGGTGCGGCGGGGGCGGGAGCAGCGGACAGGAGGGTGAGCGAAAGCGAGGACGGAGGAGCAGCGCAGTACGATGGGGGACAACAAGTGGGGGAAAATAGTGACCGGGGGGGGCAGGCAGTGACGTGGGGGAGCCAGAGGCGCATGGCCAGAGGCGGAGATGCGCCTGGGCAGCGGGGCGGGGAAAACACAAGGCGAAAAAAAAAAGGGTAGTCAGAACAGGGGCGGCAAGCAAAGCGGGGGGGAAAGAAAAGTTACAAGGAGCGGAACGGGGACGAAAAGTGAAAGGACAGGCTGAACGGCGGGAAACCAGAAACTATTGTGCTTGTATGCCCTTCATTCAAAAAACATGTAATCCAAATCTAATGGAACTCTCAAAACAGTAGTAAATCTCCTCTACATCGAAGAAAGGGCGGTGGGAAAGATCAAGTGGCCGAGCAAGCGGGCAAGACATGCGCAGAGAAACAGAAGGGGAGTGAAACGGCAGAAGGGTGGGTGTGACAAAGGATTACAGTGAGAACAAAAAGAAGGGGTTGTAGCGGGAGCGCGACGGACCACCGACCACAGTGAGCCACGAAGAGAAAAAGCCAGATCCCAAACAACGAAGAAAACGGAAACCACTGCCGGGCCGAGAGGGGGACAATGTGCGGTGCGCCCGGCAGATGCAGACCTGAAGCATTGGACAGGAGGGAGAAGAAGGACGAAAAGACCGGGCAAAAACCGAGCGGGAACAGGAGAAAACCCGAACCGGAGGTAAAAAAAAAAGAGGGGGACACCCCAAAAGAAAACAACCCGTCCCGCACCCACGCCAGACAACAAAGAGAACGAGGTGAAGAATGAAATGGCCCGGACCGTGGAGAAGCGAACTTATGCCGAGACCGACATCGTTAGACGAAAGGCATAAGAGTGGGGAGAAGTGGTCTACTTCACGGAAAAGAGGGAAAACAAAGCGCCAAGAGGGACGCGCACACCAAAACAGATCCACCTATATCTGCGGCACCTTAAGGCACCACGGATCGAGAAGAAACCATACCGTGGGAATACCGACCATGTACTAGAAAATAGTGGGCACCGAAAATGCACGACCAGATGTGAAGACAGAGGAGACGTCGGGCGCGCAAGCCACAATCCCTGCAGAGTTGAGAACATGCGCTATCAGGGGGAAGTCCCGACACATTCGGACGGCAGCCAACAGACATAACATAGTGCTGGCAGAGACAAAAGCGACTAGAGCGCCAGCGAAAGTAAACAGATCTGCCGGGGAAAATGCCTATGGGGGAGGGAAATAAAAAAAAATCTTGAAGAGAAAAAGCCGGACGGGGATAGCCCTAGGGACAAGCGGCGTAATTAGCCGACCGAATGGCGGAAGGGGCAAGCCAGACCAAGCTCAAGTCGGTCAGAGAATAAAGAAGAGGGATGGAGACGTAGGGATAGGTCTCACCTCGACACCACCCATAGGAACGAGGAGGCAGAACTAATAAACAGAGGCACCATGCCAACGACAATAACGAAGAGTAGGACGCCAAAAAGAAAAACAACCCAGCAAAACGCCACGGAGTGCGAAGGCACGGATAGAAAATGAGCATGCGCAGATGTTAAGGAGGAGCAAGACATGGAAAAGAGAGGACAGGAAGAAGAGAGCAAAATCGCCAGCAGGGGGGAAAAGGCGGAGGACAGGACAGGGGGAGGAGAAAGGAAAAAAACACCACACGGAGGGGGCCAACAGGACCGAAACGGACAAACGAATAAGACAGCCACAGAAAACATCAGGATGGAGGAAGGCACGATCGGGGAAAACGAGGACGGAAGACGGCGACCGAGAGGTAGAATAAGAAGGAGAAAAAGAGAGCCATGGAACAACAGGAGCAGAACGAAGGCAGGCTCCAACGGACCAGAACTGTGATAGCCATCGAGACGAAAGGCAGGCCGGAGTACCGGTATGAACAGGAAGAAAACAAAGAAACAAGAGGTGGAAAAAGCCAATGAAGAAACGCAGGCCAAAGAGGGGAAAGAAGGAAAGGTACGCCAACAAATAGAACCGGCACGGGGCAGGAAGGAGCACGCCAGAAAGGAGACGGACGTCGGGCAGGAGCTAATTCCCAATAAACACAGTGGCACAGCAGAGAACAGTGCAGTGGAAACCGACACACCGAGGGGGCAACGGATGGGGGCCGACAAGATGAAAGAAAGGGAAGAAGGGGCAGAGAAGAGGAAACCGCAGCAAAAAGCGAAGACAGACAGAAAAAAAATAGGGGGGGAACGAAAACAGAGGCAAACAAAGAGCAAAATCCGAACGACGGCGGCTCAGGCACGCAGTGGGAACAGCCCCTGTAGGTACAGATGAGATGGGCAACGCAGGCGGGGGAGAGGGCGCGTGAGGGAAAAGGAAAGACCCCAGAAGGGCCGTAAAACGGGCACGGCGGAAGACGGAGCGGTGTGAGAGCGCTGACAGGAAATGGAAGAGACCGGTGGGGAAGAGCAGGAACAGAGGGGAATGTAAGCGATGGCGGCGCTACACGAAGATATCGCAGCAGGTGTACGTGCGCCTGACAGTTAAGACTATAGAGGCGACGAGGGGAAGACGGGACAGCGGGGTAGTGGACGCGAGCAAGCCCGCGAAACGGAGATCCGGATAAAGATGAGAAAGCAAAGCCCAATACGAAGAGGCATGTATAACCCAGAAAAGGCCACCAAAGCCGAAATACTGGAGGGGTAGAGCGCATAATTAGGCCAAAAGGCCGAAACGAGAATGGGAAGCCAGAAGATGATTGCCAAAGGCCGGAAACGGACAAACCCGTACAGAGACCTGACTCAGGCGCAAGGTGCCAAATAGCATAGTAGAAGGACAATGGCCAAGCGAACGGTCGCAAGGGAAGGGGACAAAGGGCAAGGAATAGGAAACGCGCAAAATACACGAGAATAAAGGGGAAAAGGGCCGAGTCCCAAAACTCTCAATAAATAAACGTGGGAACGGCCCAGACAAACCAAAAACAAAAAACAAAAACCCCAGAAAGACAAAACCAGAGGAAACAGGCGGATTCCACGAGATAGCCCAAAGGGACAGATGGGAAATGAAGATCCTAACAGAGGATAAACGCCGAGACAACGCAGGAGAGTGCAAAAAGAGAAGGGAGGGGAGGAATGCATTGCAGAAGCGGGGATGAACAAAGCCAGACACGCAAAGAACAAAGCAGGAGAGCAGCTAAGGTCGAAAAAGACGTGCACAGGGTAAAAAACGAACCCACGATGTTAGCAGAGAAAACATGATTGGGAATGGGTGTGAGGCTGAGAGGCCGGCAGGTTAGAAGAGACAGGGAGAGGGCCCAAGGGGGAAAAGCGAGAGGATCTGAAGGTGAGGAAAGCTGGACACGTCGTGGGCAGGCTGAAATGCACGGGGATGGAAAAGAGCCGGCAGCGTGGAAGAAAACTGGGGAAGGCGTAGGGATTGTGTGTGTGTTATGCATAACGCAGGGGAAAACAAGGTAGGAGGTGCAAAGCGAATCCAGAAGCATCTGAGACGGGGGGAAATAAACACCTCATAGGGAAATAGAGGAAAAAGAATACCAGGAGTGGCGCTCAAAACGGAAACGGTACCCTTGTATACCCAGAAGAGGCCATTTTAAAGCCGCCATATATTACACCGGATACCCATCACAGAAGAACGATAGGCAGTGTTATCCACGACGTGTGCGCAAAATGGCTGGTCGGGCGGGGGGCTCCAGAGATCCCAAAGTCGCATGTATTGTCAGCCCCGAGGCGAAAGAAGGAAAGGGTAACGGGGGGCAAGAGGAAAAGACTTGAGTAGGGGACTGTCAATGGTAGTCGGTGGGGCGTGGGCGTACAATCCGAGGGGCGATCTATATAATCCCTCGCTGGCCCAGTCAAGGGGGGTGGGAGACACGAAGGAAGCGTTAGGAAGGTATAAATTAAGATGTCGATGAGTAGAATTACGATAGGGCTGTCAAAGACAGAGGTCATCAGTAACTATGCTGTTTAACAGCCCGGTTCTCTTCTCCATACAAAAATCCTGACCAGGGCACTAGAAATCACAGCGACACATAAACACGGCTGCGCAGGGGTACAGGAGGAAAAACGAAAAGAAGAAGGAGATTAGTTGATATAAATCGAGCGTGAGGGATTAAGGAGGCTGGGAGCGGGGGAGAGAACGAAAAAATAAAGAGGCAGAGGGCTGGATTAATATAATACCAAAACTTAGGATTGAAAGATAAACAGCAAGGATTTAGTTACGCACAAAATAAGAACGTTGAAGGATATGACTAGGAGAATAGTCGCACAAGCCACCCACCTGGGAACAAAAAGAGACTGTGCAAAGGGCTGGATGAGACTAGTTAGTCTGTAAAAGACACGAGGCAACCCCCCCTTTTCCTGCCCAGTTACTTGTGCCCGGCAGGAGAGAGCGCCGGAAGGAAAGGAAAAGGGATTAGGGGGGAGTAGTGGGTGCAGCAGCGTTAGCGGAAACCAGGGCGTGCAGGGAAGTGGGTAGACTAACCCCCCAGGCTAAAAGTTAAACCTTGCTTAATAGTGAACACGCAAGTGTTGTAGAGGGCGACCCTGCGAAGAGGGCACAGCGAAATTGAGGAAGCTATTTCACGTAGCAGAGTAAGGCAACCGCAAACTAAGCATGTATTAGCCAGAGAAGGAGGTAATACCAGTGCAGCAGGGCGCCGCGAACCTACGGCTGCAAACCGATGAATAAAAGGAGGGAGGAACGCGGGGAGATCGTGTCGTAGCGGCAAAATAAAGAGAAAAGCATTAAGAAGAAAGTGGTGGGGCGAAAAAAATAGACGATTACGACGAGATGTTTTATACGACACAACAATCGACGTCGTATAAAGTCAGTGAGTAAAACAAGCGCCCATTATGATGCACCGTCCGTCGACCAGAGGGACTAGTATATACATCCCGCGAAGTTTGTTAAAAAAGTCTAAATCGTGCAAGCAGGAACAAAAGGAGGCACCACCGGTCGTGGGTAGCTGAGCAGAATAGGGAATACCTAAAAGAACCGTTCCCGATGCGCTGAAGTACAGCGTATTCGGGGAGCAAAATTAGTACAACGGATACTGTGATAGATAAAAAAAAGGAAGAGGGGCTGTGTGTTGTCGTTAAGAGCGATGCCCAGGCGCGAGTGATGATAAAAGATTGAAATGAATTTTAAGGACACCGAGAGAAGTTTTAAGTAATAGCAGATTTATAAATGATAGTAGATGATAATCCAGAGAAGAGAAGTAGAAATCGAGATGGAGATGAGAGAGATTGATAACGAAATAGTAGACAATCTTTTAAACCCAAAATGAAATATTGCACCCAAATTTATTAATCCAGCTAGACGCAAACAATATAGAAAGAGAAAACCAGCTTCAAACAAACTAGGAAATTGCATTAGATATAAAAGGCAAAGATAACGAACAGTGATTCAATCTCGTAAGTCCCAAATGAAAATACAAAATCACAGAGTTGGGCAAACACGATCCTCTGTACACACCAGATATTGGATCAGTGTCCTAGAGGAATAAGCATTCCCCTGTAGACCCTAGATGGAGTAAAAAGCATCCCTGTAGACGGCGACACCCGCCTGAGCCCATTGTCTTATCAGTTTAAAACATTATTTACTCCATTAAAGCACTCCAAAACAGAAGCCACAATTTCAATATCTGCCCTCATTTCTGAATAGTTTAAACCTACGACTCTTAATTCACAAGTAGCATCTAGTCTTTTAACAATAAGCGCCACCGATGGAATTGCCCGAATAAAAAAAATCAACAAGCTGTGCCAGGCCTGTAACCTTACGTTTCGATAATCTTATGACACGTTTGACGCAAAAATTATATATTTGATTTCATTTTAATGTACAAGCTTACTATGTATTCGAATTTCCAGCAACATTTGAACTCATTGTATGCAAGTGAATACAGCAACTTCATAATCTGATAGTAAACGAGGCTCAGCCTTGTTATTTTACATAAACGATGTCTTCACAAAAATAACCAGTTTTAAAACAAAAGGAATTTGAGAAACACTAGAAACTATTAATTGTTCAGAATACACTTGTAATTTGAAAAAAAAAAAAAATATGCGAAACATAACGTATACTGTCATATGTCAGAGAGGAACAATAAACAGGCTCTACCGGTACAGACGAAATTTTTGCAATGCTTGTAGCTTCACTTGAACTTCAACAAAATGACTCAAATTTTGTCTGCCAAAATTAAACTCCAACTCATTAGTGAAAATGAAACTCTAACAATATAACAATATTAGCTCGAAACGTGTCCATTTCCCTTTAGAAACCTAAGTGAAAATCGGATATGTGAACCGGCATTCAACCTAAATATCCTGCTACGAGGACCCTCGA
>CAJDSM010038384.1:491-21102 GCA_903981925.1 Ostrea lurida
CCATTATTTTGTATATCGACACGAGCAGTTCAGTGACCACCTTAACTGTTCGATACCTGTTTGTTCTAACAAATATCCACATCTTTTCTGCACGGGGTCTCGGCTTCTTGAATAAAAGTATGCCTCCCTGTAAACAAATATATACGTGAATAGTTTGTTTGATATAAGATATTTTTTGCGTGGTATTTTGTATGTTTGTATATTCAAAACGTCGAGAGCATTACGTTTCGTAATATATTTTACTTACAACTGGAGCAATTTTAAATTAAAATATATACTAACTGCAAAACACACATGGCAGTATGATGCTTTTGGTATAGGTAAGAGAAAATGCACGCATGTGCATTATATGTTAAATATAAGAGAAATTCACATTTCAGTGGGAAATGCCGCTTATATTTTTAGCCATTTACTTACATGTACATGAGAACAAAAAATCTATTTTGTTTACTTTATTGAGTAATACATGTAAATCAATAGAGGCAGACATCAATTGAAGAGAAATTACCTTAAATATCCGTTATTAACATCTTTCGTGCAAAATATGTACAACAAAAATAAAATTTCAAAAGAGAAGGGTTTTTAGAACTAGAATCAATGTGACTATATTCTGCACATTTTACAGAAAACGTTGGAAATCCGGAATAATTAATCATCTTGCTAAATTTCGTACTATCAAAATCACATGATCATTACCTTGTCTTTACGAATAAAATCGTCGTTTGAAGTGTTATACTTTTCGTGTTGACTTGGGAAAAATCTATTCAGTAGGGGGGTTAAATTAATACAATGATTTTATCGATATATTCAAAATAGTATTTGATATGATAACATATCTTTCGTTATCAATGTTATACATGTACGGAAGCCCATTCAGGCCAGTACGTAGATATATTTTTTTTTTATTGCGCTTAAATGCAATGATTATATTGCGTTTAAACGCAAATATTATTATTACGTTTAAACGCAAAATTTACTGTTTTTAAACGTAAACACGATTGCACTTAAACACAAATATATTTTGTATATACTCATAGCAACGTATCTTTTTCTCAAAGTAAAAACACCGCAACCCTATTTGTACTATATGATTTATCAAATCTGACTCGTCACATCTTACAAACCATGTGATGTAATCGGAATATCTTATCACAGATGCGAAGTCAACTTGAGTCAGACCGAATAGACATGCTTATAGGGTCCGTTTGACAAGTTAGACAGTTCCATCCATTTAAATGGTAGTCTATAAGGGGCACACATATAGCACGTTGTTTTTTTTTTGGGGGGGGGGGTGTTGGGGGGTTGAAAGTAATTGTGCAATTGATACCTGAGATTATTTTCAATTCTATGGGAATTAAGTTGTTATATAGCATGGGATATTTTTTCAATTACGTTTGGGTCAAGACGAGGAATTGAATTTAACATCATCTATGTCGTCTACCGATATTGAAATGGTAGGCAGCAACTAACAAAAAGGCACAGACAAGCAAGTTGTAAATGTTGCCCTATGCCTCCATAATGTTGAATTGTTACCAAAGCAAAATAAAAACAAAACTAGTAATCATAATTGTTCGCGAACAATTAGAGGGCTTTCCACCGAAAATGGTTTTTGAAAGAAAATATAAAAAACGATTTAAAATAGTTTAGAAAAGTATACGGATAAGAATACAGCATTGTGTAAGGGACACGAAAATTTCTGAGCGTCTACCCTCAAAATCTCAGTGTCAGAATCTTCAAAATGTTTTTAAATAAGAATGATATTGACCTTTGACCCTGACAAATAAAAATAAAGGTCAATGATTTAATATTGAAGCTAATAATCACATTGATTATCTTTAATAGTACAAAGAAAATAAAACTTTAAATATTATAAAAACATCATAATGGGGAGGTAAATATGTCAAAATGGGTGTAGAGGTCCATTTTGGGGTCAAATAATATGTATTGTCCTTAAAAAATATTCTTAAAGTCCATGGGAATGAAAAAAAAATCATTTTCATGATGACCTTAACCTTTGACCTTGATCCTAATTTGAAGGTCAAAGGTCTTAATGTAAGTAGTCTCATGTATCTGTCTTGATTTTTGTCAAAGTTATCGGCTTAAAAAATGATATTGGATACTTTCAGGTGCAATAACTATTTGTATTTTGTATGGATCTTCGGATCACTTTGGTGAATCTGTCATTGCAGGTGTGTTTGAAAGTGAGTCAATCACCAATGGTTTCGTGTCTGTATGACTTTTGGTTCATTCGGAGTAGTAATTCTATTCAATAAAACAATTGTAATAAAGAACATTGGAGAAGCGGAAATTTGTATGTTCTTTTCGTAGCGAAGTTATCGCCCTTATTTATTATTTAATTACTTATAAGGTATACTAAATAAACCTAACATTAATGTTAATTTTGGTAATTAAAGTATGCAATTATGATCATTGTGTGTATCTATATTGGATACTATAAGGATTAGCCAGTTTGGGTGTAATTGGAATTTTCGAATAATGTTTAAATATTTAGCAGACATAAAATGGACAGTGTGATCGCAGAATTGAACAATGACGGGATCCTGGGCCTTGATTTCTTGGAAGAAAATGGATGCACGATTGATGTGGCGAAGAAAATGTGCATTAAAGGAAAACCATATAATCTTATAAAAGAAGGTAGTTATGGATGCCACCGAATTGGCGCAGTACCGCTGATTAAGTCTGCGCATTGTACATATTTTGCAGCACCTCAGGGCTATCCGTTTCTAGCACGGGTACGGGCCCGCGGGGGTTCACGGTCAGTGACCTCCCTTGCACGTTACACAATTTTTGTTGTAGTAATACAAATTTAGTTCCGTCTAAATTGTTTCTAAATTTACAACATTTTTATCAGGTTTTCCGTTTATCGTGAAGATCGTTTATCGTGTTTTGCGTTTATCAGGTCTATAGTGAACATCGTTTACCAAGTTTATCAGGTTTTGCGTTTATCCTATCGTATCGTGCGTGTATCCTATCGTATTGTGCGTGTATCCTATCCTATCGTGCGTGTATCGTGTTCTATCGTGTATCATGTCAAGAATAACGTTGCGGGTACTGTACAATGTACATGTATATATGTATTTATCGCTATTATTAAGGCTTCAATAGGTACATATTATTAGTCCGAATAATCGTATACCTACATGTAATATACATGTACTATCGTAATTGTCATTGTTTCTTCTCCTTGGCCTTTTCAACCACAATGTTTTCTTTCTCTTGATTCTAAATGCAATACATGTACACACAATAAGTCCAGTGCAGGAATTACCCAATCAGCCCAGCATCAAAGATTTGAACCAATTACAGAGCACACAGTACAGTAAATGAATCTAGAAAAACATAACGGCATTTGACGGATTCGATTTTTTTTCAAGTTTGTGTAGGATTTTTTGAAGAATGTGAGCTAAATTTGGTAAATTTAGTTATGAATGCTATCTCATGGGATATCACGATATTCCGTGTAAATGATTTGAAAAAGACTTACGACTTCTTTCTTTCTCTATAGTCCATATTATTTTTCTGATCAGATAAAGTCCGTTGCTGAACACGCTTACTTTTGAAACGCGTAAAATAACACGGAAAGTCCGTCCCCATTCAACATCGTGGTTGTTGAGTTACAAGTAAAATTCAGCGCTCACAAATCTTCGCTATGTAAACAAGGCTCGAATCGATTGCTTCGTAGAAAATATTATGTTTAAAACAATATGAGATGTGATACACACTAGATACTGTATAATTCTGTTTAGAATGAACTTCTAATTTGAAAAAAATAATCTGCTTTAAATGGAAAGTTTAGTAGCATATTCAATACATGATAGCAAAATCATGGCTCCGGCCTTGTTTACATAGGACGATATTGTAAGTGCGTTACTTCACTCTTGAAATGTCAACAAGATGACGTTCAACATCTTTCTTCATCATGAGAAATACCTTAGTCAAGCATTATAAACATTAATGTTGGCAATCTAAAATTTGAACATTTTTAGATCCATACGTGTGCATGACGCTTTAAGAACAGCTGTTAAAAAAAGCTGGAATTTTAATGTGGAGATTCAGGGTTTTTTTTAAGCCATGACCTGCGGGGGTAGGATGGGTCCACAATAGGGGATCAAAGTTTAGATGCAAATAAAATGGAAACTCTTTAAACATCTTCCTCTCAAGAACCATTGAACAGGAAGAGTGGTACTTCCTGATATGGAGTAGATTCAAGATTGTTGAGATCATAACCCCCCACCCGTTGGGTATAGAATGGGGTCATAATACAGGGCCAAAGTTTGATATATGTTTAATTGGAACGTATCTTAAAAAGTAATCTTCTCAGGAACTGCAAGTGCAGAGTTTGTCAAATATAAATGGAAGCATCAATGTTTAGTTAAGATTCAAGTTTGTTCAAATAATGTCCCCTGGGGGTCAGGATGGGGCCACAATAAAGGACTAAAATTTGATAGGTTTATATAAGGAAATACTGTAGATTTCATATTTTACGCGAGTACCGGGTACTTTATTTCGCGAGTAGAACCTATAACATGTCAAATTGCGAGAAGGTACATTGTAAATTCGCAATTGTCGTATTAATGAAGAGTGTGTACATGTATTTTAGTACTCTAAAAATAAAAGCGATAATTTTTATTACGCGATCGATGTTCCTTGCGTAGTTAAGCGATAATAAATTACTCATCTTTTATAAGGAATTTACAGTGTACATGTAGTAAAAACAATACGTGCACAGTTTGACAACTCAACATCGAAGTATTATTTTTAAGTGTAGATTCAATTTTGTTCAAATGGTGGCCCCCATGGTCAAGATGGGGTCACAATAGGGGACCAACATTTAAGGTCGGTCTCTACTTCGTCATAATGGCTGACTTCCTTTCGACACATGGATGAAAATATCACTATCAGGGCTATATTTCATATCATTTCCAATTTAAATGCCTAGCCGACTAGCTAGGTTGGCACGTTGCCTTCTGAAATGCAGGTCGCGGGTTCGATCCCAGCAGGGATTTTAAAATTGTTTCAGATTGCTTTCTACTAAAACTGTAGTTTTGACGAAATAGAGTGCATTTGAATTATTTTTTTTTCAAAATATTGTTTAACATATTCTCTACTTTTCATCCACGTCAAATTTCTCTGGTGTAGCATTCCACCTTAAGAATGGTTAGTATAGGAAAATATATGTAGGAAAAAAAATCTAAAGAGCATTCAGTGAATTGGCAAGGACGCATTCAAGTTTGTTGAAGGGTACACCCTTTTTGAGACAAGTTCATCGACGCATATGTAGAGGGACTTTGAGGTCATGACTGACCCCGCGCCCATTTCAAAATTGTTTAACATTGTAAAACTCTTGTGATCCCCACCTTCCAACCATATATTCTGTGTTCATTGTATCAAGACAATTTAAGAGAACATAAAAGAAGGACACCAGGGGCTATGCCTGACTCCAATCTAGCATACATGGTTCTCTGTCTTATTTTCTTATTGATGAATGTTCATTTACGGGTATTTGAAGATGACAGAGGTGAATTTTAGTCCATACCTTTTTAAAAATAGTGATATATTATAAATCGCAAACTTCTGCTTTGGTGTTCAGGTGAGTTAAGTGACCCATGGACCTTTTATTTCCACTTTTCTATTTATGTTTAACAGAAGATTGCTTTGTTGAAAGATTAATTAATTTGAATTTAGTCACCCCCCCCCCTTCCACATGACAGGGATGGAATAAATTTGAATGTATAATAAAACAATGGTAGCCACGCGAAAAAGGCGGTGTGAGTGATACTGTCTTTAAGCATATCCAATCAACTTATCGAATAAAGGAATTTTAAATAAAGACCTATATTATCAAATCAAAATGCAAACAGGCAGGACTGGTTTTACAATATATAGGTGACACATTCATGTTTCCCCAGCATTCTGTAATTATACGTCCTAGAGATAAGTTTATCTAGTCTAGTTTATCTAGTTTATTTAGTCTATCTATAACTTTATCTATCTACTAGTATATATATATGTGTCTATATGTATGTGTCTGTCTGTTCATCCGTCTTTTTGTCTATCTATCTGTCTTAACTTATGGAATTTGGTTCTGCATAATGTAAAGGCAACTAATTCAAATGTTTTATATATCAATTCACGATTTTCATTTTATTTTTCTCCAGAAAACCTGAGCAGAAGAAGGACAACAATTCTATCACAAAGTTCCCGCCACCAGGATCGATACGCATCGTTCGCTAATGATAATGACTTGAGTACAACCTATGGCCGTTGTGCCCATACGGCTGCTGGAAACCGTAAAGCCTGGTTTCAAGTGGATCTTGGAAACGTGTTCAGCATAATAAGCGTTAAGATCTACTACAGAAGAGAAGGTACTGTAGAGTACCCATTTGGACGTAATTAATTATCCTATATTACATTCTGCAATATTCTGTCAATAATATCCATTTATAATTACAAATTCAAATACCTTCATGTACATGCAAGTACTCATGCTCACGTTACAGAGTGCCTTATGCTTTCTGAGCTTTAAAATATAGATCTTCCAGGGTTATGTAATGTAAGTTACGAGATCACCAGCGCTGTGTGCAGCGTGTGTCGGTCATTTCAAACTGACTTTACCAATTTCAAAAAATGTTGATGAATAATATCACGGTCTGACGGTGTAGAGTTGGACACAAATTGTGAATATCACGAAACTTGCTTCCCTGGGGTCTGAGGGGTGAAACCATTCTCAAAATTAATTTAAAATCGTCTTAGTTACTATTGGTATGATTATATTGATCAATAAAACGTTTTAATATCAAAAATTCTATCCATGGTACTATTAATAAAATGGGTCGTGAGATTACAACTGTATAATGGGTCTTGCTGTAATACGCTTTCTTATGATCAAAATTATAAAACGGTCTCTAATGAATGACATCTTAGAATCACGATTGGAAAACGGTGTCTTTAAGATAAATGCATGGCGTCTTGACGGTCGATAACTGTAAACTGGAGATTTTACATATGTACATGTACACATCATATGTACAAAGTATCACTAAGTCATATGTTGACTGATTTGTTTCATACCATTTGTTAGACTGTCATTTTCATACTAGATTTGACGACGGGTAACCCCGTTTACTTTGTTTCGACTACAGGCTCACGGCGGGTGTGACCGGTCAGCAGAGGATGCTTACTCCTCCATGGCACCTGATCCTGCCTTCGCTTTCGTCGAAGGTCCGTGTTGCCCTACACTCGATTTTGTATGTGTTTTTTTTGGACTATGATTACGTTTCATACTTTGTTACTTCGCCATTTTATATGTACTTTAAGAATTAATTCATGGGCCGGCCTCTCTCATATTTGAGGTCTATGAATCTATGAAACTAATATAAATATAAAGTGATACAAATAACTACCAAAGTAATTTCTCGGGCTCTCAGATCGTTACGATATTCCACACTTTTGACTTTTATAATGAATGAGGTAGAGAGTATTACGAGGATTGCATCCATATTACTACATATACAAATAGGAATTGTTATACAATTGCCACCGTCACTGGAGTCCCTTTTATGAGACTTGAAAAAGTATTATGTATAGTACGTACACCCCTTACTTGGAAAATCAGAATATGATTAGTTTTCAAATTGACAGAAAGATAAATTCAGCAAATTTGATCTGCAAGTGGGCAAAGTGGGACATCCCAAAAGCTGAAAACTGTCTTTACCTTCTATACTTAAACATTAACCCATGTTAACACACCTAAATATAATGTACAGAGGTATTCGTATAATCATGTCAATCATCTTGTTTTATACTCAAGACTTGATTGATAATGACTCTGATCCTTCTTAAAAGTAACGAACCTTGCTAAACTTATAAAAAAAAGGGGGACAAATAAAGCTATATTTACGTTTTACAGGGGAAATTGATACAATATATAGAATGGAATTTATTCATTACCATGATTTCTCACTTAGGTCCATCCACTCCCTTGGGGGTGCATAAAGAGCTACACATGTATAGGGAAGAGTGATATATTTCGACTCTAGAAAGAGGAATAAAATAGACAATGCCTGTTGTCCAATCCTTTCCATTTTTTAAATGAATTGAACTATTGTTGAAATAAATGTTTTTCAACGTTTGAAACACTTTCGTAACTTATGTAATTTGTTTTATTTTGCGCTATTATATACTTCACTTATATCTTTTGAAGAAGTAGACAATCATTGCCAAGTAATTTTCATCCTCCCTAACAACTTTAATCTTAATTCCCCCTAATCAACAAAAAATGCAATTGAAAAATCAGTAAGATACCTGAAAAGCATTTTCCTTGCAAAAATTTCATTTAATTCCATTGGTCATATATTATTACACGTAATACCTACCTGGTATATGTGAGAACCCATTAAGTTGTTAGAACTTTTTTACAATAAAATATGTTCAAATCAATCTGCCATGGCTGGTTATATTCTTAGACTACTTAATATTCAGCAATATTTTATTTACATGTATTATTGGCAATGGATTTTATGAGCTTGTCCATTGTTGGAATGAAAGAGGTAATGTTTTAAGTAGGATACATGTATAAGTTTTAGACTGTCAGTTTGTCAGACAGTAACTTTTTTAGTTGAAAGTTCATTTTTCCTTCCAAAACTTAAAGATTGTATATAAGATTTAACGTTTTTTATATCATTTTGTATTTTGGAAACCGCGTAGGTGGTGATGTCCATCGCCCTCTTAATTTATTCATATACCATTCTAAGTATCTATGGAATTGATGTATCTAATATTTTTATCTTTAGAGGATTTCTCAATCTTATAAACTTCCAACTACCGGTACAATGATTATTGATAGTTAATACACTTATTGCACACTTGTAAAAGATTATATTCTTTACACTACAGGTGATGGACCTGATGATTGGAAGCAATACAGATTTAAACATTTTTACCTGGACGTCTCTAACTTATCAGCTGTAGATACTACCACGAGACAGAGAACCCGATGTTACACCGACAGATCCACGGGCAGTGATCTACCTCCCAATATAATCGAACTTCCATGTAAACACACGGCGAGATACATCATTGTAGAGACAACATACGACACTCTCGAAGATCCTGAGACAGGGCCGATGTTGGAAATTTGTGAAATACAAGTTTACGGTATGTTCTATGTATATTATAGGCTATGGTGTGTCAATACTTGATTCACTTACAGTCCATGATGTTTTCATGTTATGTGCGTCTTGCTTAAACTACTTAATATTTGACTACAAATCTGTCACACATAATGTGACAAAGTTTTATCAAATTGAAAATAAAGTTTCCTTCAGCCAAGGTTTTTTTAAATGCAGCGCAAGATAAACAGATCAAAATTTAATTACTGTTTTAGCAGTGTAATAGTGCAGTATGTACTTTCCCCAACAAATAATCAATCAATCATCTTACATTGTAGTAATGGGGTATTTCAAGAAATTCATACTTGAATGCATGTGGAAAACTCATAACTTATAATGGAAATACCATACGTTAGCTTGTCTTCAACGTAATATATGCAAAACGTATAGCCCATATCTTAACAAACTGACAAAGTCAAACAACGTAGTAATTATTTTATATTGGTATTCCTGTTTAAGGATGTGACGTTGGACAGTATGGTGAGGAATGTTGGGATTGCCGTGGATGTCAAACTTGTGACGTCATCAGTGGTAACTGTCGTAAGTGACATCTCATAAGTTTTACTTATCTGTTTTGAAAACCTTTATCAATCCCCTTACTTCAGTAAAAAGCTTTACTTATTCCGAAAGGCCTTGTGTCTCTGTACCTTGTTGTACAAGTATTTTGTTACTACATGTATTTATCATAAAATAGTTAAATATTCTGAATTAATAGTGGTTCCCTGCATTGCTAATTGTGTGAGTAGAATATGTGATTCCATGACTGGATATGTATGCTTTTGTCGGAGGTCCGTGTTGCCCTAAACTCGATTTTGTATATGTTTTTTTTTTTTTTTTGGATTATGATTACGTTTCACACAATGTTAACTTCGTCTTTTTGTATTGAAGGCTGTCCTTACGGATACTGGGGAAACAAGTGTACATCTACCTGTCCACAAAACTGTAACAGAGGTGTGTGTGATGAAAACACTGGATATTGTACCCAAGGCTGTGGCAAAGGATACTGGGGAGTCAAGTGTACATCAGTCTGTCCACAAAACTGTCATGGTGGAAGTTGTTTAAGTATTAGTGGTAATTGTCACCGCTGTAGTAATGATAACTATTGGGGAGAAGCGTGTAATAATCCATGTCCACACGTTTGTAAAGGAAGTGTATGCTATCAAAATAATGGATACTGTAGCAGTGGCTGTACACAGGGACGATACGGAAGTAAATGTGAATACACCTGTAACGTGAACTGTGTGGGGAACACGTGTCTACAGAACACTGGAGAATGTACAAACGGATGCGCTGATTTTTATTATGGATATCAATGTGAGAATGAGTGTAGTCATCGTTGTAGTCCCAGACGTTGTGACAGATTCGGTACCTGTACTGGGTGTAGTGACGGCTTTTATGGCTCTTCTTGTCAATACACTTGTAACGTAAACTGTGCTGAGGGAATTTGCGATCAACAGACCGGGAAATGTGACGAAGGATGTAAAGCAAACTGGGACGGGGACCAATGTGACGGTAAGTTAATATTTAATATAAGTACGAATGTCTAGATGTTGACGGTCGTAAACGGCATGTTGTACATGTAGCTGACATGATGCCTCAATATGAGTAGAAGAAAAACTTCGTAATCTTTCAAACATACTAAAGTATAGGCTCTTGCACCACGTTTTATTGAGAATAAACTACAATGACAAATAAATTTATAGCTCATCTGACATTTCAAATGGACTCAACTATAAGAAATTTACGTGGAAATTCACCATATCTCTTTAGAACAATCGCGTTTATCACACCTAATTGATATTCTAATCAGACCCCCGATTCGATATTTGAGCATTGGGTATAGGGTATTGGGTATCGGAAACACAGTAAATGGAAGCGTAAAATTACACATATGAAATATTTGGACACTTCACTAAAAGTCTCCACTTGTTTGCAAGTGCATTAGGCATGTTAAAATCTACATATATCATGATAAGCTGATAAAATTAAGTACTAGTACCAGTGGCGGATCCAGGATTTTGTTCGAAGGAGGGGGGGGGGGCGGTCCGTTGGAAAATGAGCCATTAAGCTAAGTTGTTGATGGAAACCAAGCGGGGGCCCAGGGGGCGAAGCCCCGGGATTGCAGCGGTTTTAGAGCCTTTATAAGCTAACTTTTGGGTTATTTAGCTAAAACTAACATTAAAATTTAGTTTGGTCCCAAAAGAGGTGGACAACACAACTATTAACTTATGTATAGATTTTATAGCTAAATAAAAATTTAACAAAGAAAATTAAAAAGTTAAATAAATTAACGTAGCTCTTAAAAAACTCATAAAACCCTGGAAATTTCGGCTTCCACCCCTCGCCCTGCCGCGTTGGTATTTAGGGGGATTTATTAACTTAATACTGCTCTCAACTATGCCGAATATCCTTGCGATTGTCATAGAATAAGATGCTATTCGCCGTTCAACTCGCAATGTTATGCGTTAGTTCGTTAGACATTCGTATTTCACTTTAGTAATCGTGGTTCGTACGTGGAGTTTAACGAATAGTAGAAACATGTTGCTCCTAAAATCCGCAAGGAATGAATTCTCAATGGCAAAGTTCTTGTAAATGATTCATATGCCATTTCTTAAGGCATAGTATGATGAAGCATTTGCATGATCGTAAAATACTTCTTATTTCACAAGGTTGTTTTCTGGTCTTCTTTTATATTTTTTGTGTCTCAGACGAGGCTCTGGTGTTGTAGAATCGTAGGCGGGTGTATTGTGCAATTGATGGAGATAGAAATTGTTAGTCTAAATCTCTCACCAGAATCAAAGTAATTTTATTATTCCCTTTGGGTATTTTATTGCTTTTTGTTCATTGTTTTTTTTTTTTTTTTTTTGTTTTGTTTTTGTTTTTTTTTTTTTTGGCTTTTTTTTTTTTTATTTGGATTTATTTATTTTGATTGTTTGTTTTTTGTTTTGTTGTTTTTGTTTATTTTTTTTGTTGTTATGCGTTGTGGGTTTTATTTCACTTTTGGTCATCTCTTGGTAGGACTACATGTAATTGTTCGATTTCCTCTGGGCTCTCGGTATCCCTCCTTCCACCGCTTTGTTTCCACCTGCTCGACATAAGCTTGTCATTCTTGCAAAAACTACATGAAATTCAACAATGGAATATATCGAAGAAGAATTGTTGAAAGCAACTCGCAACGCATGTGCTTTATTTTCGTTTTATGCTCAAATGATACTCCGCAAGTCAATTCGTTAGACTAGCAATCGATTATTCGCAAGCAATTCGTAAGTGTCGTAAAGGCATGTATTCATGTCGGCAGTTAATTGTAAGAAGACTTCAATTCTTGTATATCATTGCAAAAAATTGTATCATAGTTCGTTATGGAATTCCTTGTTAAACTGCGCAAACCATACGTAAAGAGTTCGTTTAAGACAATCAGTAACGATCTTTAAGGCCTTGTATTTTGTAATTTATTTTAAGAGACCCAATCTTATTATTTCTGACGAACTTTTCTGCGAACACCAACACTTTTTCATTCGCAAGGATATCTCGGCATAGTGTGAGAGCAGCATAATATAAGAACTGAGATCAAAAGAACGCTAAGAATACACATCGAACATGCATGAATAGTTTTTCACAAGGACTGCTGTAACAGAAAGAAGATGTGCACTATATGTCGACTATAATATCTTCTGTTTAATGAAAAAGTTCACAACGAACATTGCACACTGTTGAATTGCGCGTTTCCCACAGTAAACAGGCTTCACTTTCTGAGTATTTGGTAAATCTGAGCGGAGAGAGAGAGGAGAGAGAGAGGAAAGAGAGAGAGAGAGAGAGAGAGAGAGAGAGAGAGAGAGAGAGAGAGAGAGAGAGAGAGAGATTTTTTCTTCGGTGCCGTTGATAATGGAGAAGTGAAAGAATGCAATACAGTAATAATTATATATTTTTTTATAACGGTTACGTGCATACATTAGACTCTATTCGAAAATGACGATATTGTAAAACTGCGCTGCATGTATGGCAAATCCTTTAATGCCACAATTAATGAATTACAGTTCACGTACGTATCTCTAACAACAAATATGTACTCTCGTTTAGCACATCTTAATGAATGCAATCTTGTTTACATCTAAAGCATGTGATTCAACACATTACGGAGCTGATTGTTCACAGCAGTGTAATGTTAATTGCAAGGGCCGCGCTTGCAACTCTGGCAATGGATCCTGTACACTGGGATGTAAGCGTGGGTTTTATGGAGATAGGTGTGCCAATGTTTGTCCATCGTGTTCATCAGGATGCAACAGGATCTCCGGCGATTGTGAGGGAGCATGTCCGAGCGACAAATTCGGAAGTAAGTGTGAATTACAGTGTAGTTCGGATTGTAAAGATGGATGTAATAAAGACACTGGTGCGTGTGATGACGGCTGCGTTGGCGGAAGATTTGGAGCCCACTGTAGAGAGAACTGTAGCGCTGGATGTGTTGCTAATTGTACCCAACATGACGGACAGTGTAAATGCAAAACTGGATGGCAAGGAGATACATGTGATGGTAAAACACTTTTTTTTTTTTTTTTTATTTGTTTATCATTTTTACATGTATAACATGTGTAAAGCCATAAATACGCATGATATGAGAAATCGTATAGATTTACATAAACATAATGTACAAATATTATCGATTAGTGTACCTTGGTATAAGTCATTGTAACCCATTTCTTATAATTGATGCATAATTGCAATTACTTTAGATCATTCCTTTTCAAACGAAAACATTACATTTTACATGTATATATCTAACCACAGATTGACGATTGATTTCTGATTTATTGATACATTTGTATATAAATACTGTACACAACTGCATCAACAAATCTTTCAAGTAATGTATAATTTTAGATTGCAGTCCAGATTATCATGGTCAGTTATGTGATCAACAATGCAGCCCAAACTGTGTAAATGGAACCTGCTTTTCCAACAACGGGACGTGCGTGGGCGGATGTGTGGGAGAATTCAGTGATGACAAGTGTACTCAAGGTAGGAGGCATGGTTTACCTTATTATTAATACATGATGGAATATTATCGTATAACATACATTTACATTATGATTTTAATCATATACTCCAGGTATAATATATGAAGCAATGTGGCACCATCTACCAATTTATCTGTCCATTCTCTCTCTCTCTTTCTCTCATTCCCTCTCTCGCTCTCTCTCCAGTAAACACCGATAGTAGTTATAGAATAATGTGCAAGACTAGAATGACAATAAAAACAAGTGTTCAACATTATGCATAATATATATTGTGACCAAATGTAAATCAGTCTATACATGTACCTAGGACGCATATTGGAATTTTTATCAATAAGACAGTATACATGTTATTATACATTTAGGAACAACAATACAAAATATATATTTGAAATAGGAAAATGAATATTCCTTTAAGAAATGATATGAATCCAAAGGCATACTTAAGTCTTGGTATTCATGGGAAGAATAAAGTTGCTATCGTCTATTATGTAAATAAAACTAGAGAAATTTTAAAACAAAAGGGAATCCCTAATTATGTTGTGCATTTCGTCATCAGACTCGATCAGTACGTATTTGAATGGCGACATCTACAACAACAAAATATTGTTTTTTCATGTACATGTATGTAAGTAGCTGTTAAGCAGTTCAGGAAGGGATCCTTGTATGGAATTCGAATGCAGTCAACATTCTTTGAATATATAGTGCGAAAAACTTCTCCAAGAGTTTAAAATTGTTAGAAATTGCTTCATCTTGATATGTGACAGAGAGAAATGAAAATAAAAACAAAACCCTGAACGGACGGACATACATTAATGTACTGTAAGCCGTCTCGTCTTAAGACAGGCATGTGAAACATTAGAAAAGGGAAGAAAGAGAATACAGCATGTAAATGCTTTACAAAATTACACTTTATTCACTGGTATATTCTTACATTATTATCCCTTCGAAATTCATCGCAAAATATAATATTGTAGTGGGGGGCTTATGTATTGGTGAGTATATGTAACGCTGCACTTGTATATCTTCGACGAACCACATTGCTTGAATTCAAATTTTACAGATAATATTTTGCTTTGAAAGAAGAAGAACCCTTTTGATTTATAGGATTGAAACGTCAACGTTTAAGGTCAATATTTGTCTTCAAAGAAAATGTGTAGCCATTTATTATGAGGGGGGAATGTAAAGGCAAAGATAACGAACAGTGATCAGTCTTGTAAGTCCCAAACAAAATACAAAAACAAGAGTTGGGCAAACACGGACCACTGGACACACTAGAGGTGGGATCAAGTGCCTAGGAGGAGTAAGCATCCCCTCTTGATCGGTCACACCAGCGGTGGGCCCATAATCTTGATGAGGTAAACGGAACAATCCGTAGTCATTTCAATGTGTGAAAAACGGCTTAACAATGGCTATGAAACACATCAGACAGCGTTTGACTCAATGGTAGGTTATATTGGTAAACTAAATTGTTATAACGACTACAGAATTTACAAAATGCTGTCTTTAAACCCCTGCAATGTGTGCTTGTGGAGCTCTTTTTGATTAGTTAATGCATCAGAAAATATGTATATTCTTAACCAGGGCAGCGTTCGTAAACATCTTTCATTTCACAGTTGCGTCTCATACGATAACACGTGTAAATGCGTGTACTTCTCGAGGCTTCGAAACCTCCCAATTTGGAAAATGCAACACAAGACAATTCATGTTTAGAAATCACAATGCCAAGTTGAATTTCAGCTTCTTGTATTCAAACAACCTTGGAGCCATTTTGCGGTGCAGAATATGAATGCCATGTCGCATGGCAACAATAACCCAATGGTGTCTTGTTTATTTAGCAGATTAAACAAGACAAGGGTTGATTACTTATGTTAAGTGAAATTTGCGCCTGCGTGTACCCTCCATACGATACCAAAAGAATGTCCGAGTCATTCAGGGAAACTGACTGTGTCGGAGGTTAGGATTATGTGCACATCGTAATTCATGTATGGTATATCATTGTATACACACATAAAAGTACAGGTGCTAATCAAGGTGTTGAAATATCGCTAACATACGTCTTTACAGCTCTGTTGAGGATGGAACCTGCATCGGTCCCGACCACAGCATTGGGTGCTGGTATAGGAGGTGGAATCCTTGTGCTACTTTTGATTATCGTTGCTGTTATTGTGTTCGTAAGGTGTGTATAAACAAATAATATCAAATTTAATTAACATTTGAAAATAGAGCGTAGTCGGATATTGCTGTTTTTGTTTAAGATGAGTTATATCCTATTGTAATTTAAACATCAACTTTATCATATTGATTGCAGATTAAGAAGAAGGAAGCATCACGATTCCCCAGAATCTGCTGTCAGCTATCATAACGGGGGGCAGTCGTCTTCAAGTGAGAAAATCACAATTGTCACATGTTTCATTACTTATAATATATCATGCAGGGTCTCACGCAATTCCTAATTTTGTTTATGATTAATCATTGTGATGTCGTAATATTTATCTTTCACAATTTATATTTATTACAGCTGAAAACAAATTATATGCAACTATTGGTAACGTTCCTGTTTTGATCGAAGACCCGGATGAAGAACCACAGATAGAAAAACCGGAAGAATCGGTTTACTATAATGATCTTTCTGTTGCTAAGGACATAGCTGTAGCGGACCTCCTTAGAATCATCACAGCGAGAGAAGCCAAGGAAAACGAAGGATTCTTAAAGGAATACAAGGTAATAGGGGATATTCGCGTATGCTTGGCACAGAAAAAAAATGTTTATAATATTTTGCTTCCAATTTGATATAAGCCCCAGTATAAGTCTGAGCCTGTTTTATCAAGGGTGTGGTATCATTATAAGAGAGTGATGTTTCTGTAAACTAAAGTGTGGTATCATTATACAATGGTATGCTATCGGTATATGACGATGTGGCATTGGTATTTGAGGAAGTGATTATAGTTAAGGCCTCTCACCGTGTAGTAGGATCCTCTATATCCTTGATGAAAAGGCAAATATAACGAATTGTGATCAATCTCATAATTCCAAACAGAGTACAAAACAAAAGTTGGACAAACACGGATCCCTGGACGTGGGATCAGGTGCCTAGAATAAATAATCAACCACTGACGACCGGTTCCACCCATCTTGGGCTCATTGTATTTGACTGAAATTATACGCATGGTGAAAATATCCTTCGTTGACTGTGATGTAAAGGCGAAGATAACGAACAGTGATGTAAAGGCAAAGATAACGAACAGTGATCAATCTCGTAAGTCCTAAATATAATACAAAAACAAGAGTTGGGCAATCACGGACCCTTGGACACGCCAGAGGTGGGATCAGGTGCCCAGGAGGAGTAAGCACCCCCTGTTGACAGGTCACACCCGCCGTGGGCCCATAGTCTTGATCAGGTAATCAGGTGATCAATCTTGTAAGTTGCAATGATAAGAATGATGTATTCTTATCTAAGAAATTCTTAATCTAAATTTTTGAAGAATATCAAGACTACCCTTATCAGTATGCTGGTCTTAGTTAAAATGCAATAATTTGAAGAAAAAAGTGCATAAAGTAAAGGCAAAGATAACGAACAGTGATCAATCACGTACGTCTCAAATAGAATACAAAACAAGAGTTGGGCAAACATGGACCCCTGGACACGCTACTGGTGAGATCAGATGCTTAAGAAGAATAAGCATCCCCTGTCGACAGTTCACACCCACCATGAGCCTATTTTCTTGATCTGATGAATGAGTAACCCGTAGTCAAATCAGTGTATAAAAATGGCTTAACAATACTTTGCTATAAAACACATCAGACAACGTTTGACCAAATGGCAGAACTGCCAGACCGTACTGGCAAACTAAACATTTTCCTTCCCAACCCTGATATTTTCTAAAGATTTGTAAGTATCATCCTGTGCAGGAGTGCATATGCCGATCATTGACCTTAGCTAGATCAGGAAAGTACATTTAGACCTCTTGTAATCTACAATACCACATTACAATATATACGATACCCCATTATATAATACATGGTAACATATAACATAATCTGTTCTGTAAAAATGTTACATTATGACGTCAAACTTCATTCATTTTGTTTCTTGATTTTCAAGTCGCTGCCATACGGAGAGCGATTTGATTGCAGAATCGCGAAATTGGAAGAAAATATGCCGAAAAACAGATTCAAGACACCTTCCTTGTGTGTTTTTCCATTGTATTATCGTTTAAACAATCAGTATAGTGCATTTCATTTGATACACATACATGTATGTAGTACCTCAAAGCGCTTGAGTGGTCAAGCTACCGTGCAACCATACGTCAAGTACACGAATCACCTACAGAGCATGCATTTACATTCAACGCTATTTTTAAAAAGAATATATGTTCATTGTTTTAATAAATGGCAAAATTGATACAGTCTTGGTATATTCTATGGTACGATTGTCAATTATTTTGTCATCGGAAAATGCATTTATTTATTTTTTGAGCTAATTTTGTTTGATGTTTGATATAAACTTAAAACATGCGATGCCAAGGAAGTTTTTTGTATGCACGTGATCTTTATTTCTTTCAGATGACCATTCCCGTGTAGTTCTAGAGGTTGACGAGGAGTTTCCATCCGATTATATCAATGCGAACTTCATTGAGGTGCATGGAGTCTAATTACATTTAATTAATCAAGTAGTGTAATAGTGGTACATATGATTGTATCCATTAAGATAATAAGATTATTTTTTCACAACAAACTACTATATTGTAGAACATGGATGAAACGCGCGAATATATTGCATCGCAAGGTAAGCCAACCATGAACCTTGGTTAATAGATAAAACATTGTCAATATATTGAAATGTAGAATTAAAGGCCACCGCTAGAGATTTATTCATTTCGTGTAGAAGTTTTAAATGAATTCTGCCTCATGAGAATAAAAGGATAGGTCAGCTAATAAAGAAGTACAATGTGTGCCCATTGGATTTCCAACAGACTATTGGATTACCTGATTGCCAAAAACTACAAAGATATTGTAAGAGGAACTCCAGCATTGCTTTAATATCAACTTCCGAGTAATTGTGTTTTAGAATCAGAATGGAGTTTAACAAATATTTTTGATGGCTGAAATACTAATAGATTAGAGTATTCCTTTTTTTTTTTTTTTGTTACAATAAATGTTACAAATTCGTGCCCTTTAATTATCGTGCGGAATGGTCGTGTAAAGGTTGGTCGTGTAAAAGATGATGTTGAGATGTGAAAGGTTTCTGGGATTTCAAATTCCACTAGAAGTTCATTAAAGTTGTTCAGAATCACATTTGATTTACACCACTTCTGGCATATGTAGTTTCATCAATCGTCTGAGAGAGTTGCTCTTTTGGTCAATATACGGTTATATGGACACAGGATAACATCTCCATAGTACAAAGAAGCGAATTTGCAACCTCGCAAGATATTGTTTAAATCTCTGTCTTCGACTGAAATTACTTGGCATGGATATTCGTAACAAGTTATTGGCCGCACGGTAAAGTTTCATGCTAGTACAATTTAATTATTAGTGTACCAATGAATGAAGTTGTCTGCTCTTCACTATGATAAGTGATATGATTAATACAGTGATAAGGCATGCTTCCCAGAAAGTCCGTTTATGACTATAAAAAATCGATATTAAGATTTTACAACCAGCACCTGGAAACAAACGATTGCAAAATACTTTATTATTTGCGTTAGTATAATTCAGACAAACTCTTTCTTCAATCCTGAATATTCATACACAACAATGTTTGTAAAATAATTAATACAAAATACAAAAATACATATCATAATTACATCCTGTAGGTCCTCGACCTAACACTTTGGTTGACCACTGGCGGATGATCTGGCAGGAACACGTTCAATATATTGTGATGCTGACCAACCTCAAAGAGGGACGGAAGGTACACCTTAACTTCAGCTAGAAATATCTGTAATATTGGGTCAGTTTTTCTTTTCTTATCCTAACGTCAAATAATATTGCTGCTGTTAAAATGAGGTGAATGATTTGTTGATTAATGCTATTTGTGAATTGAATTAAAGATTAATGGAATAACTACCTCCTGACTTGGGATTTGGTACCTTTAATGCTGATATAGCAGTTGCAAACTGAGTTTTACGGGCGAAGTGTAAGTGCATCCGGTAAAATACAATACAATACAATGAGAAGTTTTGTATAGCGCCCTATTTTAAAAATCTAACTCTAAAGCGCTTAACATAAAACCAATATAAAAGAAACAATTGATAGTGATGACTATGCAATGCGCATACGTATATGAACATACATTAAGACCTATGTTGAATAAAAGTACAGCTTAAATATCAATATAAAAAATAAATTTAGTGTTAAAAGGCTAGTCTAAAAGATGTGTTTTCAAACCTTTTTTGAAAATGTCAA
>CAJDSM010038385.1:440-14624 GCA_903981925.1 Ostrea lurida
CCGTTATAATATGGACGAACGTTTCATACTACCTTAAGGCATATGTCAAAAGTCTTATAGTGTTTTTGGACTTCATTGGTCGTGTTTTTGTGAAGTTGCTTTTGGTTGGTTTTATTTGTATGGTCAGTGCCCAGGGTTTTACCGCCAAAACTGGATATTCTTTGTATTGACTTTGAGAGTGAAAGAACCATATTTGACCAAGACTTTGATTGGTGTTAACCGTGTGCACCTTGGTACATTAGGTTTTCCCCAATTGCATTAATCTATTTTTTAAAAAGGTCCCTTCATGATCTTTATCCAATGCAGGAGGTAGGAGGCAGAACGCACTTTAGCTGCCTGCTGTGCCACGCATTTGTCCATGGTCTCAGGCATACTCGTGGTGGCTTTAAACTTTTAACTTTGTGGTTGCAGTGAGGAGGCATAGGAACGTGTATCTTTACCATCTAGAATAGGATATCGAAATTTCGCAAGTTGAGGTCTGTTTTGGGATAGTCATTATGGCACACTTATTTGGATAATATGCCCCGCTGAGTGGGAGCAAAAGCTATTCGATATCAGCGGAGCCCACGTCCTTCCCATTTCTCATCAAGGTATATAAGAAATGTTGCCCCCCCTCCTTCCACGGGGCTGGGGGGTTTTAAAGCTTGAATTTTATCTCAGACCGTTTTTAGGGAAAGAGTCTTCAAACAACATATAAACAAAAAAAAACCATGTATTCAAGTGGATTTCGTAGGAGAGAGAGTGAGAGGTAAAGACCTTTCTATTAGTACATTATTTGCCAAAGATGGCAAGTACAAGATAAAATTGCGAGGGTGACAAACGAATATGAAGAAAAAATATTGTTTTTATTAACTCAAAATCAAAATAAATAAAGTATAAAACTATTATTTTTTAAAAAGATTATAGTTTACAACTTGTATTTAAAATGGTGTTTATCGGAAATTTTGTATTGATTTTTTTTATTCAATTAAGTAGATTGGGCGACAGTAAAGGTTTTGTACCTTCACCCACGATTATGGCAATGAGCCAAAGCCACCAGGTAAAAACACAGGATTTCCTGAGAACAGGAAAGCCATGGTGGGGTGGCGGGATAATCCGAGTATGTGTGCTGTACATGTCCCCATCATCCACATGTGTGTGGAAGCACCCGCTCATTTTGTTGAACCCAATTCTACGAGTTGGCTGTTAAAATATGAGTGGGAGGTTGTCGTTACTATTACCAAACATCAGCAAGGTTTATTTCATTAAAGTTCGCGTTATTAGCTCGCGTTTCACAAAGAGAGCATATAATCATGGAAATAGGAGACAATAATTCTCTAATCGGCAAGTTTCATTTTCGTACTTGGTGCACACACAAAAACAACGAAGATTCAAATTCTTTATTGGCATAAGCTTGAAAGATATTATAATGACCTGTTTTCAACTCATCCTTTGCTTTTGCGGCAGTGAGGGGCTGTTTGTTGAGGCGCGAGAGATGTTCTTATATCAGTGGCCCTCGGGAGGTTAAGAAGATGATACGGGTAGGACCTAGGGTGGTGGGTGATAGACACATATATATTTTGATTATCATTAAGTTCATTTATAATCCCTCCTCAAAATCCAGATTAAGGCGAGTTTACCAAATAGAATATTTTTTTTTTTACAAAAAAAGAAAAAAAAAAGAAATTAACCCGAAACCACCGGATTCCTTCAGATGCATTGTTTTTTTATTCGTACTTAAAGTTCTTAACGTTGATCGTAGAGGGAGATAGAAACACTTTTTACCATTTTTGGTTCTAACTGTTAATGCATTTTCAAGTGAACAACTTTTCAAAGTCTTTCCCAGAGGAGCTAAATACATTTCTTTGCCAAAATCTATTTTTTGAATCTTTCAAATATTTTTAGATGGCATAAAGTTGGGACCATATTGATGGACTGGTTAATAATTTGATAGTCTTTCACTCTAAAACCGTTATCATGCATTGCCATTTTTGCTGCAGCTGCTATTTATCAGTGGGCAGAGGTGTTCTTAACCCAAGTGGCAGTATGTACATACCTTTAGACCAATAAATTTTGCTATGCTTTATCATATTAAACCACCCTTTATCCATTACTTCCTGTGGTTGTTTTATTATAAACTATCGACTTTCTAATTGTATGAAAACTGGGGACTTTCCAGCATAAAATTCAAATTAAATAGAACAAATTATTAGCTGGTCTATAGATATCTTTTGGGCGGATTGGGTAAGGGAAAAAAGTGGAAATGTTACAATTTTGAAATTTGCTGGGGTGTGCGGGCACCCATTGGAAGCTGTAAGAATATTTTTTAGATTAATCCAGGTTTCCTATGTAATAAGTTTGCATGCCAGGTGTCCATCAGGCGATTCCATGCATATTACGCCCATTATGAGTAATAAAGCTTCAGTGTTAATTGTAATGCGGCAGGTAAGTAAATATATTTCTGCACATTCTGGGTAGGGGACCAAAGTTTGAAAAAATTCAGGAACAACAATGCAATCTATAATTTAATTAGCGTGGTTATTTGTCTAATTAAATTTGTGGTTATATTTCATTGATAATTTTCCGCGGCGTTACTAGATTTGTCACGACGCCCGGTAAAGACCGTTGAACTTTTCTTTTATTTTTCAAGTAAGAGTGCTGTCACGGCGGCAGTGGTGAATTGGGTCTAGCATGAGGATGGCTTTACTCCTCCATATGGGGCCACCTTTGATCACCTTACCTTCGGTATTTTGTTCGGGTCCATATAGGACGAGTCCGTGGGATTTTGCCGATTCACACTCGATTTGATATGTATGTTGTATAGGGGAATATGATTAGCGGTTTAAGTACATGTTACATTCGCCATTATTATGTTCTGTCGTTTGGGATATTTATTGGGAATCTACATAGAAAGGACATTAAAGTGCATATATAAAATTCTTCATCAGATATATCCAAAATTCAGGCTTTAAACGAATTTTGTCTTGGCTCATGTAGGAATTGGATTTAAGATGATTCGGTGCCTTCGCAGAAGGAAATATAAAAACCAGGTGCGGGTCAAATGTAACAAAGGAATCTCACAATCGGGTTGCCTCAGTTTGAGGATATTTACACAACGGGCTGCTGTATGGAAACCTGATTCACCAAAACGCTTTCGGAAGAGGTGCGGTTATGCCAGATAGACGGCAACTGCTATTAAAGAATGTGTTCACCCCTCCAGCCAGGTAGAGTGAGGCTGTGGAAAATCGGAGTCACTTGTTGGGCGGATCACAATAGTTCGTCGGGAGTTTTCGTAGGTTCACTTTGGACCACGACATGATCCGGGTCCCCAGTGAAGAGTATTTTATTTTCCTTTTATTCTTTGATAAATTATAGTTGGATGGGGCCAGTCTCGCATGGTTGCTATCAATTACGCCCACAGACAGTTACGTCCCCACGATACCCAGCATAAAGAATTTGGAGTCTTGTACCAATTAAGGGACATTGGCCCCCACGAATTAAAATGATTTCCATCATTAGTAACGTTGCTACATGCTGAGAGGGCAAAAGAAACGAACATGATCAATAAGTTCGTTAAGTCCCAAATAGGATATAGGATGACAAAACGGAAAATTTGAAGCAGACATTCGTACACCTCTGGACACACCAGAGTGTGGATGCAGGAGCTGAGGAGGAGTAAGGGGCATCCCCTGTTGACCGTGCCACAGCCCAACGGTCTCAGGCCCATAGTCGTCGATTGAGGTAAACGGAACATCCGTAGTGGGTAAAATCAGTGTTTGTGAAAACGGGCTTAACAATGGATATGAAACACATCAGACCAGATTTGGGACTCTGATGAGGGTCTGCATAGTTGGTAATTACTAAATTTTATAAACGGGATGACAATATAATGATGCGGACAAAATGCTGCCTTTTTGGTCAACGATTGACTGATTTTGACAGACTCCCTGGCAACCCAACTAAACTTGTCTGCAAGGTAAAGCCCTGCCTCAGAGTTCAGAAATGATCATTGAGACGAGAAACCAAGGGCTCGTTGCGTACTCAGATTATAGTATTGAGAGACATAACTTGTTGCGTAACGAATCAAAATTGAAGTTTAACCAAATCAGATTCGTTAATACGTCTATAATGTGAAAGATTTGTATCTAATTTATCGTTTCTAGAAATGTCGGTGTTTTAAAAGTGAATTCGGAAGAAGGGTCATGACTCTGATGTTTTGATTGAGAAAGGTGCTGGGACTTCAATTTTTATTAGTTCTTTTTAAATGTAGTTTAGAATGCATGTTTGTTAAATGGTACCACGCTAACATATTGGTATATGTTGTTTCACCAATATGACTGAAGTTTCTCATTCCCAACCACTCTCAATATTGTGTGGAGGAGGTAAACAGGGTCTTGTGTACATTGGACCGCTGGATCTAATATTATCTTTGTTTGTGAAGTGCTTTGTGAAGTTTTAGAATCCCAGTTTGTATATACTGTGGGTAACTTTTGGCATATTCACCTTGACTGGAAGTACTAAGATGATATTTTTAAAAGACGATTGATTTTAGTAGATTTCAGGTCTTTTGATAATGGATGTGGGCGACCAAAAGGAGCAGGTTGAAGTTCAAACTCGATTACCAAAGTGTGGAGGCTGATAGAGTAGCGATCCGGTAATTTGCAGTTTGGGTTCCATGTATGATACTTACGTCCCGTTTAAGATCACACCTCCATGTTATGGGGCTGGCCTTTACATAAAACGTCTGAAAAAGAACTTGCATATTCCGAGTCGTGAGACGGCATGAATTCATTGTTTATATCGATTTGCATTGGTTTCCATTTGGGTAAGGGAGGGCAGAAACGTGGGTAAATCGATCAGTTTGGTCGGGGTAATTCAAAGCAGAGATTGGGTGGGAATTTCAGACAAAGCGGGGGGGAAATGTTTCGACGTAGTAAAAACTTGTTCTTGTGTACTTGGCGGAGAAACGGGGCCGATATTAATTTGGTCATATAGATAAGGGGGTTGAAAGTTTCATTGTATAGATGTTGATAAATATTTTAAAAGGAATAGCCGCATCGATTTTAAAAATCTAAGAAGCCGTTTTTTTTCTTTTTAAAGTAAGTTACAGAGTTCAAGAAAGACACGGTATAGGCATGGAAAGAAGTTTAATTTAAGGTATTTTTATAATACCAAGATGTAAGGAAATGAGCCTTACAACGGAACAGCAACGCGCGTCACGTGCGCGGTCGTGACCGTTCAGCTGTTAGGTATTGCTTCTCCTACCATGCACCTCGTCCGTGCCTTTTCGGCTTTGTCCGGGAAGGGGTCCGTGTTGCCCTACACTCAATCTCTAGTGGTGTGTTTTTGTGGGACTATCCCTTACGGTTTAACTATCCAATTGTTAACAGTGTCACTGTTATATGTGTACTAGGCTGATGTCACACGGGTCAAAGGAATACAGAGAAGGGCATCATCGCGCCCTGTAATTTGTGTAGGAATTTGTCTTTGAAACTTTTGGTTGTGACGAACACAAGGGAAGAATTGGATGGTGCCAAATCAGCTTCGAGGTGCTTGGGGATGTGTCTTATACAGTCATGTTGGTTATGACCCTCTTTCCATTTTGGACAGGGGCATAATGTGGTTTTCTCATTTGTATTAGCCCAGTGGTGTATGGCATATCGTCGATAGAATATCATTGAGGAGAGGAATGGAGATTCTGAACGGCCGAAAGAAATTGATAAACTGAGGTTCTGCTAAATTTGTATCCATGCTCCTCGAAAAGGAAAGTGCTGCTCAGGACCTCGGGATGTTAAGAACCTATATTGGGAACAAGTAGTGATTGGACATGTGAGAACGACTATGTTGAAAGATGACCTGAAAGATGGATGTATTCAGGTTTTCTTAATCCAATGATGTTCTCGTTGTCTATTAGATAGGTTACTAGCTAGTTTTTTTATAATCTTCACGAGTGATTTGTTTTCGGTACTTTGTTCGTAAAATCCAGCTTTACTACAAGTTTGAAAAAAAGACGGTTGAAAACAGGAAGACACGTAGGTGTAGTTAAGAATTAAAAGTGGGTGCAATATGTCGCGGGGGAGCACTGATTAAAGGTTTTGTAAATTAAAGACAGTCTGATTCATGAGGTGGATGAGTATATACTTCGTTAACAACTGCTGTTGTATATTTGGGAGAACTTCGAAGATACTTCTGTTTTATTGGTAGTAGTCCCAAGATGAAGATTTTATGATCAAGAGACATAGTGGTTTGCTTCTGTATTGACAGGTGAGGAGTGGTTTCCTTGTAGTGATTTGACCTTGTGCGAAGTGAAAGGTGGGATGGCCCTACCATCGTGGATAATACGGCCGATACAATGTTTATCAGGATCAAGTGCTGGTGTCCTGGGCGACTTATGTATACTGTTCATTTGTCATTAACAGTTGAAATAAAAAAAAGAAGAGAACAAAAAGTAAAAGGCACGATAACGCGAATCATATCTCGTAAGTACCTAATAGGATACAAACAAAAGGGGATAGATGGGTTGAGGGCAATCAGCAGACCCCTGGCACACCGGAGGTTTTTGGATCAGTTGGCCTAGGGGAGGGTAGTAAGCATCGCCCTGGCTGACCGGTCACACCCGCCGTAGCCCATGTTATTGCCTTATCAGAAAAGCGGAACAGGAGTGTGGAAAAACGGGCGGGGCTGGGGCCTTAACAGTGGGGCTCATGATAAGCACATCAGACAGGCAGTGACTCAATGATAGTCATATGGCAAACTAATGATTTCGTATAAACGACCAGTTTAGAACAGTGGAATTCTACGTCTGATCAAACATGTATGGTGTGTATTGCTTTCAAGATTATACACAGGAGAGTGTTTCAGGCTGTCTGTAGGGCTTTTTGTCGGTCATAAATGTTTGCATACATGTGGTTTTTCCCTAACTAGTAGGGATACACAGTCACATTTTTCATTAATGGGGCGTCAATGTTTAAGTTTAAGTTATTATACATTTTGCAACAAAATTAATTCCATTTGTTACTTAGTTTATATATGTGTTTATTAGATTAGATATTGCGTATTATTGGTTAATGATTTCACTTCGATGTGTACCTTATAATTTATGGATAACATGTAGCATAGACAAGGACAAAGTGCATAATAAATTTGCATTGGGTTTGACGGGACTTTTAAAGGATGAATTATGAGAAAAAATTGCAAATTGTTGGACAGTTCATGTTCCAAAACTCTGGAAATATGGGCTTCTCAAGATATTAAAAGAATTATTGATTATTATCGGCTGTAACTGATGATAAAAAAAAACCAACTTTCAGGTGTGTAGCTGCAAACCCAGTCTATAGTATATGGTTCAATCCACAAAGCGATCATTGGGTTTGATAATTTTGCATTCGAAAGACAGGGCGAATCATGAATAGCGAGGCAAAAATGGTTTTAGGGCGGGGTGAGATTCTAGCAATTAGGTCTGTAAGAACGGTGGCAAGATTCAGCAGGTTTCATCTGCGTGGTGTTTAAAGAATCTTGTAATGACCAGCAGGTCGATATCAAAATGTAGGTTAGTGGGTTGAAAAAAAATCTATTTTGGCTTGCTTTGATATTTCAGAAGGGGGAACGAATTTAAACCTATCATTGAGATAAATTGGGGGCGAATGGATATGTGCAACCTAACTTGTTGATTTACGTTAAGTAAAATCGGAAGATAACGACAGTGAGTGTATGTATGTACGATGTCACGACAAGCGTTTACGTCTTGTATCTGTATGTTGGAAAAAGTCCTGCCACTTGGCCAATTGGAGATGAACATTCTCCTGCATTGTTTAGATTTTTGATCGCATATGAATACTCTGGTGCCCGTAGTCTCGAGTCATTGATGCTGTCTCGCTGTTGCGAGGAAAAGGGGTGCCTAAAGTTGATTTTGTATGATGTATCTTTTAAATTTTTGGAAAATCTGACGCTTGTGGACAGATGGAGTGCTCTGGCATTTCGAACAGGTGTTTTCTGAGAATTGGTATCCACCATTATGTGAAAGGTATGTATCCTGATGCAATTTCTTCTTTTTAGTACCCCTTAGCTTTTACCACATATTGGATAAACAAAAGTTACAACTGAATGACGTTTTTGTAAGAGATTTTTAAGAAGAACTGAGTATCGTTTTCGTTGATGTCAAATATTCGGTTGTTATTGTTCCTCTATATAGTGTGTATCTCATTCATTCAATAATTTTTATTCTACAAGGAAAAGTAGAAAGTATTCAGAACAGGTGGGATTCACAACTGGTGTGTGATGAGAGAACGTTTACTCTGCGTCTTTTTTCAGTAGGATCGTAGAATAGACCATTGTTCGGCGTTATTTTTGCTTTTTATATGAGGATGAATGAGTATTTTCCAGAGAAGGCATACAAGGTATGGGTTTCACTGCAGTCAAATGTTGCGCTGAGATTAAATCATTAAAAAATACCAAGTGTAAAAAAATCCAGAGGCATCGATCGTTTGTTTGTTGATTCCTCCGTTAACTAGACTAATATCATTTTATTCGATAATTCATTCTATTCGGGGGGCGTGGCGACGAAGGCAAAGAGGCAAAGCGTTTTTCGTTTCCGAATTCTATAACCAATTCGATATTTGGAAGAAACTGGACTCTATAGCATGTTAATAATTGATTCTGTTTTGCAAACATAGAAATTTTTATAAAAATATTGTATTGGAGCACCAAGTGGATGTCCCCCCTTTTCCCCAAAGTTTGAACACCGGAAAGGGAAACGGACGCCTCTCGATCTTTGTAGTATTCTTACGATGTGAATGAATCTCGCGGTGGCGCCTGTCTGAAGCCTGTAATTCAAAAGTGATTGCTAAGAATTTTTACGAATGCAAGCAGTTCTGATAACAAAATTATTTAGTTTACTAGCATATTCGGTTGCAAAATTCGACGGTTCAGTAGTTGGTTATATCATAGAAAATCTCCAAGGAACAGAAATCAGTGCAAGACGGAATATACTGAATTAATTATGATTATGATTAAAAGCCCTCTATGGTTTCTAGTGAGTTTATAATATAAAATGGCGAAGGTTAATTAATGTGGTTTAAAGTAATATATAGTCCTCCCCAAACAATATACAAAATTCGTGTAGTGGTAGGGCAGGACTACGGACTTTCGAAAAAGCGAAGGCAGGATCAGGTGCCAGTTGGGAGGAGTAAGGCACCTCTTGCTACCGGTCACCTGCTGGAGTCTAAGTCGCAACAAAGTACATGTACAACGGGGCGTTTACCCGTCGTCAATACAAAAAGGCGAAGTTTAACATTGTGTCAAAACATAATCATAATCCAAAAAACATATACAAAATCGAGTGTAGGCAACAGCGACCGTCCGACCAAAAGCGAATGTAGGATCAGTGCCTTGAGGAGTAACCATCTCTGCTGACCGGGCACCAGCCCGCCGTGAGCCCTTAGTCGGAAATAAAGTAAACTTGGCGTTACCCGTAGTACAAATCTAGGTACGAAAAGGATAACAGTTCTAACAAAGGGTATGAGTTCTGAATAGAAAAATACAATATTGTTTGTAACCTTATGAAGTATTTTTGCCAGCGACGAGTTGGCTCTCTATGAAGAGCGAGCTTTTATGTTGTAAATTAGTCCTCTCTGTCGGAAGGGCGGCCTAACTGTGGCAGCTGGCAATTGGATGTCTCCACGCACCTGTGGGAAAATAAAACATGGGTCATTTACATCTATGCACAGAGAGTATTACATGAGTTGTGTTAGAATGTACATACATTTGTATATGTCACAAAAAAAGTAGTATTGGGGGTTGTTTACATGTATCATGTATTACATATGTCACAAAAGTATTATATGCGGATCGTTACATATACATATCATCTCACAAATTTGTCAGCATAAGATGATAGTTTGAAATTTCATGACAAATCTATTGATACATACGTGAAGAGCATGAGTAATTTCTAAAGTATTACAATCCACGTATGCGAGAATGAATTGCACATGACAGTAGAATTAATAAAAGCCTTTGGATTTGGTTTTTTCAACCATGCTTTATACTGCATATTTGTAGAATATAAATATCGGGGTCGATCTCGGAACAAAACACGGTAAAATCATGCAAGTAACAGTGAATTTCGATTTTTAGTCATCCGTCAATATCGTGTGTTTTTTAAACATTTATAAAAAATCATTAAATACTTATAATACTCACCAGAATCAACAAGTTTTTTTGGATGGTCTGATGTCGCGGTCTGGTGTTTTTCCTAGTCCACCAACTCGATGGGACCTGGCATTTCCAGCCCACAATACAGGCGCATACCACGGTCTCGAGAGCAAGTACAACAAAATTCTTCATTTTCTGAAATTAGGGACCGGCGTTTACTTTGTGTAATTAGGACACACAATGAACCAGTTTGATTATACACACACACATGAACTATCAGCAGATAGATAGATTAATGAAGTCCAGATGTTTCAACGGAGAACATATGGTCAAATTTTGCTGGAGATAGTTTGGCCTCTGCCTGGCGTTCAGCAATTAACATGGGATAGAATACGTAGTAATATATGTTGGAATTAAGTATATCTCATTGTCAGTGGGTTAAAATTAGAGAAGTTGATTTCAAAATAAAGTTGATTCTCCCCGATGATTAGCTCTGATTCCTGCGACGTCTTTGACACTGACTACTGTTCAGCTCCTTCAAAGTTTCGGATTTCTAACATTTCGGTGATGAGCATGCAATGAAGAAACATAATTTGTCTAAATTTGCACTAGGGGTGTTGCATCAAAATTTGGTGTACGCGTATAGATTATATTGTAATGTATGAGGGATCACCACGCGGTTATTTGGTAAGGAGTTAGGTTCAACTGAAACTTGTAATATTCAGTTCCCTATTTCATGTGTAATTGTTGATATTTGAAATCTTACTTGTTTTTGGATTTGGCAATTTCATATTCAATGGTTATTCTGGATTGGGAATTTAGGTTTGTTTTTGTGTCATGCTTTTCAAATCTAATTTCTATGAGTCTTGGTCAGAGTATTTGTATTCTATGCTTTGTGATTTTGGATTATGTTCTTTAATGATTAATTTGTGTTGGACTTTATAATTTGTCTTTAGTGTCAATTATCGAGAGTTTTGTTGCCTTTGTTACCTTTTTAAGGTTTCAGTCATTGAAGACATTGTATTTACGTCGTAGCAAATGTTCCTATTTTTGTTGTAAGCAGCTGAAAACGGAAGCCTCTTTAAAAATAGAGTAAGAAAACTGGCTTTTTACAAATAACCATGAATTGTTTCATAAGATTTGGAGTGCGATTCAGCACAATTCTTGAATGTCCCGAAATCCAAAAGGTGTTCACATAGAATTTGAAATCACTTTTATCTTATGCTAAAATCTTGAACGTGGGAATCAATGAAATTCATGAAGGCAAATTAGGCGAAGTGTAACGTTGTATAAGAAAGGTCGGAGAGGGATAGGGGGTTAAACACGGACTCCTGCAAAGCGAATAACGGATCAGGGTGCCATAGGGAGTAAGCATCTTCGGTGACTGGTCACACCCGCCGGTGGCCCGTAGTCCGGAAATAAAGGTAAAACGGATTACCCCGCCGATTGAGCCTCTGTAGTCGATTATAATTAATAAACCGGTTACCGTCGTCAAATTAGTAGGGAAATGACTGGTCTACAAAGGGTATGAAACACATCAGGTCTACCATAAGAGCTAGTATACATTGTACTTTGTGAATCGCAAACAAGTGTCATTATAGCGACTGGAGCTGAATCTCGCGGAAATTTTGATGAATTTTAAACGAGATTCGTTAAAGGTAACCCTGGCAACATCATCCTTTTTTGTTAGTAGTTGGCCTCCTTTTAAGGAAAGTCTCCTACGCATAGCCATGCATCTTGCGTGTCCGAATCAAACTTGTGAGACATTATACGCACCATAAGCAGGGTGATAGTGGATATAGGCGCATTCTATTATGAGGCGCTGAACTTCAAATTTTATATAAATGTGATTTAAACCAAGAATATTGGTATCTATGATAGTGTTTTGATTATTATATGTAGAGTGTGGTTAAGAGGATAAAGTAGATGTGCAACGGATCAATACTGAGGAACGACTATCGGTAAATAGCATTTCCTTCATTTCGTACAGTAAAATGTTAATCATGAACAGCCACTTGCAAGCGCACACCTGGGCTTTATGCTGCACTGCTATTGGGATATCATGAACCTTATTTAAAACCATTCTAAATTGTTTGTGATCTAATTAGTTTGATGATTTCTTGCAAATATAATCATATAATTAGCATATTTTACCGTAGCCTGTATATTCTTTTCGGAAAAATGAAGTGGCATATATTCTTTTTTGCGAGAGTTGGAGGAATTATCTGAAGAATGGGGTCTAATTGGGTGCATTGCGTATAATAGTTGTATTTTGTTTTTCGATAGAGGATTAAATTCTCAACTTTACTCAATCTTTCATAAGGTGTAAGTCAAAGATATACACTGTGCTATGCAATCCTCTGATTCCTAATTGTAGTTGAGTCATCATAAATTGGATTCCAATCAGAGAACTATACGTTGGCATTTCCCACTTTTATATGGCGAATTATAAACTCCAAGTGTATTACAGATTCTAGTGGGAAGCTCAAGCAGTAAGATGCAGAACGGGATGTGTCTATCTAACTAAAAAACCAATAGATGACCAACCATGTAATACCCTCGGATCTCCACTCCAATAGTCATGTTGCCACGATATCGTCAGCCTTAGTGTAAGAATATACACGTTAGGCTTTGAATGAGGAAATCTCGACTTTGGATAGCGCTACAGACTCTAGTGATCACACTTGTGCATTAAGTATAGATAGCTAGACATGTTAGAAACAGCAAATGTTAATAGAGATTAAGACTGACCCAGCAGCCTTTGATAGGCGTGACGATAATTGTGATGTAGCCTTCTTTTACTTAGAAAACCATCACTAAGAACAGGACTCTCAGAATTAATTTGGGTAATCACTTGCCACTCCTTTACGAAATTTAATAGTAGCCAAGTACCAACACGAATCAAAAGCAAGAACCTCGATTGGGCTATGAACCATATATTCAACAACTTCATCTTACATATACATATATAACTCAGAACAACTTCACTCGGACCAAGGCGTGCAAATTCTTAGCAGTATTATTAAGAGGATTGTGTTACTTTTTAGCATTTCCAACAATCAAGAACACTCCATTCACCAAGTGGTAAATGGAATTCATCGGAAAATTAAGTTCGACTTTACTTTCCATGATCCTTAAGGGAAAATGGGAAAATTGTTAGAAGTCAGATTGGATAAAGTTAGATCTCTACGTAGCGAGTGTTAGTGTCGCTTCAGTCCTGCACAACTCTACAGGCTCACTGAAATGACTCCAGACTTTTCGAGCCATGTTTTCCGTTTATGTTTGGGACCGAAGAGTAGGTAACACGTGCATATGTTGTGTTTGGATAGTATGTCCAGCACAGGATGATGACAAAAGTGTCACTAGAAACAAAAATACAATATCCCGGATGAAGATCAAGATTAGAAAGCTTATACCAACAGACTCAGGACAGCAACGAGGAACTCTTTAGCAACGGACAGAAGACCAACCTATGACCTTGAGGGCCAGAGCTGCTAACTCTATCTGTAATGTTAGAACAGAATAGGTATTGGTTTATGAGTGGAAAAACATAAAGATCTGCTAGATAACGTGTGAGCGAAGACGCCTAATTGCGATCTCCACATACAGCATATTGACAAAACGATATACAGTTTTCCTAATAGAAAATGGGCGATCAAGTAACATAAATAGTATCATAACGTATATCAATTTTTAGTCAACGATGAGAGACAGCATACAAATACTATTCTGTAGGCTAAACACCGGAACACTCCCGACAAAAGCGAAGCAGGATAGTCAAGGAGTTGACCATAGGGAGCGATTAAAGAACATCCGTGTGTGACCCGGGTCACATCTCGGCGTGTCAGCTGCTTAGTATCTGAAATCAAAGTAAACGGGGTTACTTATTTTTTCGTTGAACATCATATCTTTTTTTTAATTCCCTAAGTGATCTATCCTATTTATCTAGTAATTTTCATAGAAATAAAAATTACCAGATTACATAGTTTTTGTGTAACGTTAACTTTTGTCCAGATCGACGTCAGTAATATTTGCAGTTTTAAATTAGATTCC
>CAJDSM010038386.1:11047-30497 GCA_903981925.1 Ostrea lurida
TAAAGCTTTACCTGAAGCTTAAGAATTCCAGTATATATTACGGTATAAGTCATATATTCATTCGTCCATTGACAGAAATATTGGACATGTTTAAATTTGAGGCATAATTTTAAAGAATTTGATATTTTGAAAAAGCAGTTGAAGTACAAGTATGGTCCAAAGTAGAATTATTGCCAAAGTTCGTTTTGATCACGTTGTAATTATGAGCCTTACAACTTTTGTCATACAAAAAGGCGAAGTTAACATTGGTCAAACGTAATCATAATCCAAAAAACATATACAAAATCGAGTGTAGGGCAACACGGACCTCCGACAAAACGAAGGTAGGATCAGGTGCCATGGAGGAGTAAGCATCCTCTGCTGACCGGTCACACCCGCCGTGAGCCCTTAGTCGAAATAAAGGAAACGGGATTACCCGTAGTCAAATCTAGTAGGAAAATGACAGTCTAACAAAGGGTATGAAACAAATCAGTCAACATATGACTTAGTGATAATTTGTAATCGCAAACAAGGTCATTATAGCGACCGTAGAATTATTGCGAAAGAATGACTTGGGAGATATACAGCACCCATAAGCAAGGTGATAGTGGTATATACTACATAGAAAGGAAAGTTGACGATTGCAAAGTTAAAGTCATCACGCTTATCATATAATGTAGTTGTCAGTCTGCCATTGAGTCAATATTAAGTAAAATATCCAAATATGAGCAGATATGTCAGAATTTGTGGGTTGTCAAGGATTTCGGATATATCAAATGGACATAATTGTGAAAATTATGATTGTAATGATAGACATCTCATATATACCTATATGTAAGGTTGAAGGACACGGATTTTTTTTTTATCCGTAAAGTTTTTGACAAATTCTGCTTCATATGAATATAAAAATAAGTCTCCAATAAGGGGCACAATAGTGCCATAGGAATACCACGGATTGTTGGAAGACATGGTCTCCAAAGACTACATAAATATTATCTATAAGAAACCCAAGCATGCTCTTATATCTACTTCAGAGTACTTTGTGGGGCAATCAGAGTGTTTCTAACAAAATATGGTCTTGTTTCCCAACGACTAGAAATTCGTATTTTCGGGTCGTTTTTGTTAAAAGCAATTATCTATAATCTGAAAAAGCCTAGATTTTAATTTTGTCATAATTTGTCGTGAGAAATCCTTGTATAAAGTGTGGAGAAATCCTTCGTTTTGATGCAGTAAATTTTAGAAAATTCTCGTGATTTTAGGTTATCCAAAAGCTATAGAGTTTTTAAGAATCCACATCTTATTGACACCACTTCTGGAATATGTAGTGGAACAGTATCTCTGAAGAGACTCTTTAATATAGCTGTTAGTAGTTTGGTTAAAAGCAAAGAAAGAGGCTTGGTAGAGCTATGTATCTTTGTTTTTATGCAATTTCGGAATCCAATAAAGGTATGGTAATTCAAATTTATCCAGATTTTTCCGAATTTTGAAAGTATTTAAAACAGAAAGGTGATTTTGAAGAATTTCATCTTTTGTGAGATTGCATTGAGTATAAGTAGGATTTCCAGATGATGAAGTAAATCCTAGTTCATTTAAAAGACAATTATAATAGTAACTTTTACAAACAAAGACAATGTTGTTACTTGCTTTATCGGCTGGAACTAGTATAAAGTTTTCATGTAGTCTATGTAACTCATTTACCACTTCTGGTTTCTTAAAAACAGAGGGATAAATGGTATGCATTTCCCCCGTCAAATGGCGAATACGGAATTTTATTAAATTTCGAAGAGTTTTGATCCATTCAGACAAAGTTTCAAGCTCCTCTTCTCAGGTTTTGTCCAACGCCTGATGTATTCTTCCACAGAATTCATGATAGTCATGAAATTATGTCGCCATTTAAATGAGCGGGGTTCTCGGAATTTAGAACCTTTTAAAATAAGGGACTTAAGATCCTCAATTAGGACTATATTTATATCCCCCTTAATAATATGACCAGCGGGACTATAATTAAATGAGGAAGAGGAACAAGTACACTTTGGAAGAAATCGTTGTAATTGTTCAATATCTAGGCACTGCAACGTCTGTTTGTAATTAAATAACTTTGATGGAATAGTGGAATTATATCTACATGTATATGAAATACAAGAAGTGGATTTCATCTTAAAGTAAGGCGGAATACAGGACTGTACTTTTTTAAGGTTGAGGATGTTAATGATAATTTGAAATATGGCGGAATACACGACTGAACTTTTTTTAAGACTAAGAATGTTGCATATGTTGTCAGCATCTATTGCTTTGTTATAAGGAACTGTTAACATGATCCGATAGGAATATCATCTATAATCAGCGGTGATTTAATCCTGTGATTAGCAACACCCATAATCATAGAATGCAGTCTATATTCTGGTGTTGAGAAATCCAAATAAAGACTAGTTTGGCTACTTCACATAACGTATTCAACGCTCATAAAATGTTATAAACTCCAAAAACAAAAAAAAACAAAAAAAACCTCTCAATGGAACAGAGTAATGTTTGTGCGAATATGATGCAGACCTAATTGTCGTTCGAAGCAAGGTCAAAGTCACCTGTGGTTTTTATAAAGTTATAAGGAAAAGTACATCAAGAGGCTGAAGACATGATTGTAAAAAGAGTATCATCGGAGTTAACTTACATCATTATCTCCCTCATGAAAAGCGATATACAAAATCGAGCTTTTGGGCCCAACAGCCGGACCTCCGACAAGCGAAGGTAGGATCAGAGTGCTCATCATTGGCCACCGAGTTAATGCCTCCCTCTGCGTACTCGGGTTTCACAGCCTCGCCGTAGCCCGTAGTCGAAATAAAGTAATACACCGCGGAATTTACCTCCTAGATAGTGCAAAGTCTAGTTACAGAATTATAATGACTCTCCTAAGATCTCAACCATTTAATTTGGATATGAACAGACCGATGATCTCAAGTCAACATAAGTAAAGACGTGTTTAGTGGATACTCGCTGTTTGATTCGCAAAAAAACAAGCGTACATTTACTGTAAGTACGATCCTATGAATTTGGAAAAATTGATTGACTTTTAAAACGAGATTACATTATCATAGGCCCTGACAACCTTCACGACTTTTTGGTGCGAGCTTAGTAGATGTTGGCCTCGACTTTCAAAAAAAAATCCGCATACGCATAGCATGCTCTTGGCGTATCGATCAACTCGCGAGGATGTACACACCAGTAACAGGTAGCATTGGTATATATACTACATTAGATAAGGGAAAGTTGACCAGATTGCAAAAGTCTAAATTCATCACGCTCTTTCTACATATAGTGTTCGAGTCGTCTCATGTCGCATGAGAGTCAATTGTTTAAGTAAAATTCCAAATATCTAAGTTGCAGAACTTAAATTCTGTGGGATCTAGGTGTCTTTTATCGAGTTCATTCGGAGAATTATCCAAAATGGACAATAATTGTTGAAAATTATGATTGTTTAATGCATAACACATCATCTATAAATACTATATGTAGCAGTTAAGACACGGCAAGTTTTTTTTTTTTATTCCACGTAACAGCTTTTTGTTACAAATTCTTGCTCATTAGTGAAATACTAAAGAGATGTGACACTTGTATATATGACCGAGTCCATCTTAATTTTGGTGTATTTGAGTAAATGGTCGCCTATTACTTTGTTGATTTTGCGTGATCGATCAGTCATTTAATATCGAAAGGCCAGGCTACTGACAAATAACAAGTTGACTGTTGCTAAGGTTGTCTATTCAAAACATTCATCGTTAAAAGATACAGCATGCTTTCGGCAAATTCTACTGCCGTTAGTAACGAGTCTGGTTTCGCCAGTAATTTCAACCTGCCATTGGTACCATATATGCCGTGTCTCACATAGTTTCATACCAATGTTGGACCTGGGTTTTTTTTTTATAATTAGATTTGACTACAGATACCTGATAAGGAAATGATTCACAGCGGGGATGTGGCGCTTTTCACAATGGGGTGCTTACTCTCCTATGCTCCCATGATCCCACCTATGAGTTATCCATAGGGTCCGTGTTTACACCAATACTCCTATAAATTTGCAATTCATAAGCGGACTTATGAGATTGACCCATAATCGTTACTGAATAATCACCCTACTTTCAATTACCAAGATTCCATTGTTGGACTAATTCAAATGTGTTCATATATATTCACCTCTTAATATACCGCTTGTCCGCCAAATGCGTCCATAAAGATACGATACGCCACGATGGTCTTTAGATGTTTTCCATTCCGACTCCATACCAAGTTATAATCTCGACGGTTTGACTACAACGAGACAAAAGTACTAGAGCACTTAAAAGTTATCAACATCTTTCTTAAATTGTATGACTTGTAATTCTGACTCTTACAGATATAACAAGATGCGTTAAATAGTATCTGAAATATTGTTCATGTTATTACGATGAGTTGGTTTCACTACACTACATGTACTTACATTCAAATATTTGTCCCGATATAATATTCTTTTATTTTTTCGTGTTTACTGCCTATTAGTGTTTTACCCGACATAAATTAATCAATAAAATTACTTTCGCAACTTGCATAGGACAATTTGCCAGACGATGTTACAATAATATGCCAAAGTATATCGACAAGTTTACCAATGATTTATCAGACATTTGAGATGAAAGTGAAGGCAGCAGCAGAAAGTATAATTCTCGCAAAAACTATTATCTTATTTGAATTATACTCAAGTCCTTTAATTTCTATTGATAATGATTTCATTTCTTATCAAGTGACTAATCCGCGTATTCGACTCCTCAGAGTACATAACTCGATGCGAGATATACATGTATTCTGTTAGAGCCTGTGCCCCTTAGTTCTAGACCCCACAGAGTTATCTTTCGTCACCAGTTTATCTATATTCTTATTGTTTTATTCTTGTTAAGATTCATATATCAGGGCGACAAAAAGAGATCATCAGGGCAAGACACAGATTCACCTCATATGTCAGATACTCTAGCGACAAGTATCATCGGGGACAGTTCACCAGCAGATATCTTTGATACAACGGTCTCAGTTGTGCACATTTTTCTGCACCCTAAATCGAAGGTTTTATAGATGTAAGGCTCTCTAGTAATCTGATTCACTAAACTTCGCGAACTGCAATCATAGAATAGAATATTGTTGATTTGATTTCGTCTAATGACATCCATGTTTATTTACGATGACAAATGAAATACACAATGTAACTTATGTGACAAAAAGTAGAAGTTTCACGATTTAATCACTATGAAAAGACACTCCCAGCTGAGCATGCAACTCTTGAATATGATGATTCATCACAAAATATTATTTTGAAGCAAAATAAAATATAGCTAAAACTCGTTGACATTATGACTAGATATTAAGCACTACATACCTAACCATTACAAACAAAACAAAAAACAATCTCCAAGGCAATTTCGTGATGCACGAGTATCATAGATCTATACTCTTAGTCACGTAATATTTTGCAGTATGGACTTAGATGATATCAATAATTGTTATGACACATACATACACGAATTCGACAATACACCTTTTCACAACAGATCTTTAAAATACATGTAGATACAGAAATGAAACTCCGCCTTATTCTAATGAGGTGAAATGATTGATATCTTAGAAATATCTCTACCAGTCGGAATAGAATACAAAAACAAGAGTTGGCAAACACAGACCCCTGGACACACTAGATCAGCAGGCATGTTCACGAAGTAGCATCTTAGGACTAAGACGTGTCCTAAGTACATCTTAGGACATTTCTTAGTCTAAGTCAGTTTCTCAAAGCGTTCTTAAATTAAGACCTCGCCATAAGTTCGTCCTAACTTTAGGACAGCGTAACCCTGTCCTAAGACCATCCTAAGTTTGAATTAACAAGACGGCGGTCATCATATTGATGCAACAGAACTCATATATATACTATGAAAGGGTATTTAGGACATTAACAAAGCGCTGAGATGATTTAAAGTTCTTCTCGTTTGAGACAATTTGTAAACTTGGTCCTCTTCTTACTCATGGTAACCCCAGTGGTAAACTCACAAATCAAATTCGGAATGGCTTGACTTTGGCCGCGGAAAACGATTGCGTTTAACTATTTTCACTTGTGAACTTGATGTGAGTCATGTAATGGTCGAGTATATTGAAACTAGTGTATAATGCGTGGTTCAGATGATTTCACATTGCATTCATTGTAACAGCGAAATTGATAATAGCGTGCGTACTCTCGCTTGATTGAGCATGCAAATTTCAACTCACTGTTTCTCACAAAATAAACAAGTTACATTGTACATGTAGTTTGGATGACCCGCTGCCTGCCACTTGTCAATGTGATTGGGCACTAAGAACAATAGTAAAATATATTTCATTGAAATCAGCATGAATGAATTACTATACGTGAACACATATGCATGGGTTCAAGTATCTACAATATGGCGTTTATTTATTTTATTTAATTATAACGAGATTAGTTTCTTGGTTTAGAAGAGATAATTTAATTTGAATATTACGGTATCTATATTAAGAACATCTGTATAAATAAATGACGCATTCCTTTTCTCCACTGCATGTGTCTAGATTTTAAAGCTCATACTCAGAAATATGTCGTGAATAGCATGTGGTATAAATAGAATGTTATGAAATAAAATGCTCCTAAGTAGTTTAGGAACGTCTTAACTTATGATGTCCTAAGATATTCGTCGAGAAACATCATAAGCTGTGTCCTAAGATGGTCTTAGGCATTGTGCTGAACTTGTTTTCCTAAGTATATCTTAAGAAACTGTCCTGTAGGACATGTCTTAGGAAGTTTCGTGAACAGCCTTGCAGGTGCCAAGGCAGGAGCAAGCATCCCCTGTTGACCGATCAATCCTGCCTTCGGTTATTCATATGATTAAAGAACAAACATCTTTGTTTTTACTTTATTAGAATAAAATTGTTACAGATGACATCATTATTTATTTAACAAGGCAACAATCATATCAAGTCCAAGCAGTATGCTACTGGCTATAAATGTAAATATTTTACGTTTGATTATTTTCGAATAGCACTCCGTGTGGATCTCAGTTAGAATGGGTCCTCAACATCCCCTTGTTTGTCGTAAGCGGCGACTAAATGGGGCGGTCCTTCGGATGAGACTGCAAAAACCGAAAACCTGTGTCACAGCAGGTGTGGCACATAAAGATCCTTCCCAGCTCAAAGGCTATGAGAGCTGAACACAGGCCTAAATTATGCAGCCCTTCATCGGCAATGGTGACGTTTCCATATGAGTGAAAATGTTTCAAGCGGGACGTTAAATACCTTCAGTTGAGCCCGATACAATGAAATCAAAATTTAAAGTGAAAATTCAAATGACAGTTTTATGAATACACTACTTATTCACAACGTTTTCCTACGAATTATGATGCACATATGTTTTTAATCAACAGAGGAGGCCAATCCTTTCATCTATCTACTCATTAAATAGTATCAAGCTCACAAACAACTGGCCTGACGTCTGCGCACTCAATATCATTCCATTGTCCCCCATAGTTAGTGGAGGATCCAATGCACTTTTCGTTTGTATTATCGGGTTTGTGAGGATACCAGTTTGTATAGTTCGCCCATTCTTTGCTATCCAACCAGAAAACATTCCCCGAATTGTCGTCATCTCGACTGTTGATCCAGTATTCGGCCGGCGCTCCACAAAGGTCTTTAGCTGCATTTATCATTGAAAAACAATACAAATTAGTATATTAAGTCAAGGGTCAATTGGCCTAGTCTGTTCGAATTTCTTCAGATTTTATTAGAATACAGTGCAGTAAAAAAAAAATAGGCTGAATTCACTCTTACAGAAAGGATAAGCAATAAAACATTTTCGTCAATACTATTTCTCGAGCAATTTTGCTTACTGAATTGCCATTGTTCACTAGACTGACTTTTTTCTAAGTTGAAAATGTAGGTACATGTACTGGTTGTAATATATGTTTATGGTCTACTAGTAACTCTTTAGCAGTGAGTTTGTAAGATTTGTTAAGATCAACGGGTACAACATCAAAATAAACGTAATGGCAGATAATGCAGACTTACTTAAATCAACCAGCCAGTCATTTTCTTCTTGCGAGTTTACTTCGATGACGTGAGATGCATTGTTCAAAGATGAACAGAATTCCTTTAATTAAACAGTAATTTGTTACATGTTTTCAATATTTGTTTTAATTCATTCATTACATAGATCATTCATTGTAGAAATGTGAACGGTTTTGTTTTAGATGACATCATTGTAAAATACATTTTCAAGGATAAGTGCAACAAGACCACATATTTAAATTGAAACGAAAGATGATTTCGAAATAATTCGTTAAATAAAATACAATAAGTTTACAGTATTTTACTATAAACGAAAAGGTAAAGCTAGCAAAGTGATCAATCTCGTAATTTCCAAATAGAATACAAAAGCAAGAGTTGGGCAAACACGGACCCCTGGACACACCGGAATTTGGATCAGATGCCTAGGAGGAGTAAGCATCCCCTGTGAACCAGTCACACCCGCCGTGATCCCATTATCTAGATCAGATAAACGGAGTAAACCGTAGTCAAAATCAAGGTATAAAGATTGGTTTAACTATTGCCATGAAACACACCAGACAGCATTTTACCCAATGGCAGGTAATAATGGCACACTAAATCGTTATAACGACCATATAATTTACGAAACGCCGCCTTTAAACGTGATTGTTGAAATCCCTGCAACAACAATCATATATTTCCTTACTTTTCAATAATTTATTAATTCAACAAATTGTGTAAAATCTTGGATAACTGTGGCATAGTTTTAAGAAATAAATTCTTTTTTGGAAATACAAAAAGGTGTCAAAAGCGCCTTAAAGCTTCATAAAAAAAATATGCCGGTCTGAAAAGTTGATGTTCATTCCGCCATATATTTTAGAAAAATGAAATTCATTTTCTTTTTTACATTATACTTTCATTCCCGTCGGAATTCCAGCCGTGAAAATAGACGAACTATATCAGCGTATTGATTACAATTTTTAGTAGTGCGTTCATCAAGATATGGCTATCACTGCAATCAAAGAAATGTAAATATTTATTATGAAATTAACAGTTCTGAAAAGCTTCAACAGAAGAAGGTGTTGCGAATTTTAAGAACGTGTAGCCAGTTCTTTGTATTCTTTTTCTGTAAACAATCCAATATCTTCACATCGATGTTTAAATCTAGCAATATTTAGTGTTTTGCCCTCGATATCTTTACAAATTGTAATAAAAAAGACACTTCCCCATTGACACACTGCAGCGGTACACAACGCGGGTAAGAGTGAATATTGAGTGTAATTATGTTTTATCGGCTGAGAGTTCCGAAAGAAATGAAATTAGAATGTAAATATAAGAAATAAATTTCATGTTCAAAATGTACGAAGGTATGAACTGCAACGCAAAGGAATTTGGTCAATATTTAGGGATTATCAATATCTATAAACGTCCATCAGAAAACAGTCTTGCAGAAGATACACTGTATGTGTCAAACAAAATATTTGGTGTTCGGAGACATCCAGGTAACATAGTATTTATATCATTTGATTATAATATTTATCATAGTACTGAATGATATTATTGTTGTTCGTGGCCTTGGGTTTAGATGATTACCTGAGCGTCGGTAAAGTTCCTGAGGTTGCTGTCCACTTTATACCGGTGATGCCTAAAATCGTGCCACTGGTTGCATTCTTTTAAACAAATAGTAGAGACATCATCATAAACGCATGCACTTCAATGATTTCACAAATTCACATACATTAATGAAGGCTCATTGTCGATAGTTTGGGTGATATTCTAGTTATCAGAATCAACCTCAAACTAACAGCTAAATCATTTTTGAATTTGTTAACTTTTTTGACACTACAGTGTAGATTTTTAATTTTTGCTCAAACTCTAGTTTTTATTTCTGTTTCGTGTCTACATCGTATGATTTGCATCAGGTGTAATAAATGCTTTCATTCATTGCTAGTTTTTGCTTAATTTGTGTCCTTACAAATACCGTATGTAAAGTAAAAAGAGCAAGCTAAAGGAAGATAATTATGTGAAAACGATTGTAACAAAAGCAGGGCTAAGGTGAAATGTATCACAAGTCTAATTAGTTACCCATAATTCATTGTTTGTGAATGCAGCATATTGTAAATCTTGAGTTTTACGGAACATATTCACATTCTAGATCATGAAGTCGTACAAAAATATAGGTCTTTCAGAGTCGATGCAATTCATGTAAAGACAAAGTTGTAGGTTCAAATCCCGGGGGAGGGGGGGGGGGCAGGCACTTACTATACTAAAGTAAAAAGAGCAAGCTAAAGGAAGATATGAAAAGGTATACAATTCTCAAATCTAAAATATATGAAAAGGGTGGGGGGGGGTCTGCAATGTCAGCGGCACATCCCTACCCATAAAATTACGAAGTGCCCCCCCCCCCCCGGGGGGTTCAAATCTCTGCTCGTGCCATGGCCGTGTTCGACCTGAAACAAACAATAAATAGCGACTGCTCCTTCGCTTAGCTGTTGGTCAATAATGGACCTCAAGGCCATAAATCCTTGGACGCCAAGGTCGTGACACACGTTGACACAATAATGAACCCTCATTGCTGCGGCACTAAACCCCATACATAGATCCATAATCGGCGGCACACGTACAGTTGGCCACGTTCCACCGTGGTTTAAAGATTCTCACAAGGACATAAAACAAATAAAATTTCTAATAAAGTCGGGAATGAATATCGTGCAACTTTAAAAAAAAAAACCCACATGTGTATCTCCTTTTTACCTAAGAGTACGTGCCCTTTGTTCCAAGTTTGGTCAAAATTGACTCAGTAGTTATTGAGAAAATGAGAAAAGTTTACAGAGAGACAGTAGACAAATTTCATTCCAAACATTTTAAATAAACGAGTTTTATTTTTCTCATCTACAAATAATCAAACATGATTTACATTGTTGAATTTATCGCGAGTTATTTTCACCATATGACTTACTTTTTTTGAATTCATAATATTTCCATTCCTGTGAATCCTCGTCTTCAATAATATCTCCTGGACCCAAATGTGATGAAAGCATTTGACATAACGAATTGCCTGCATTGTAGAATACAGATTTGCAATGAATTGTACTTCTACAAAATGTGGCACAGTGCAGTAAACTCTTGACATTCATTGTTGTCAAATACTTTGCCGGTTGAGCTTTTTTATTATCGTACCGTGGGTTCCTGGACATACAACCCGTTAATATTTCTGCACGTACGACAAAAACGCTGACAGAAATGACCAATATTAAAACCGTTTTCATTTTCGACTCGGGACAATAATCGCACTGATGTTTCGCACAAACACCAATTTAAATATAAAAATTACCCAATCATTGTAGATTTATTGATGAAACCTCCCACACTTTTTAGCTAGCTATAGGAATCAGTCTCCTCCTCTAAACGATCGTGCTACTCACAATACTGAATGAAAACAACCGCAAAAATCTATAATTTTATTAATATATTGGATTAATTAAATCAAAGTTGATTAATATAATGATGGGCGGATTATGATTATGGAATAGACAAATTAACTTATATATATATATATCTACGTCTAGATTCGAATAGTTTTAATCTTACTAGCTTGTTGCAGTTTTAGAATGCTTATATGTCTTTTATTTTCGCATTTCTTGTCCTTTTGATATCTAATGCCTGGAAATTTTCAGCCCAGCATTGATATTATGATACTAGACAGTCATGCAAATTGAAATATTCTCAAATTCAGTACTGATATTTATATTATGCTAATTTAATATATATTCTGAATTTTTTTAAAAAATCAAAATGGTTCTAAAGGGGGTCCAAACCCCTGTCCCCTCATGGTTTGGTCATTTAATTTCATGACATTTTTAGATAACAGGAAATTATTAAGAGTTCCGCCTTTCTGTTCGATTGTTACGTAGATTTCAAGGCCACAAAGACGTCTCTTTACGTCATTAAAGCAGTATTGTAAGTGATTTAACACCACGCAGGGCTAGTTCTGGTGAAACAATGCACCCTACCATAAGCTTCCATAGTAAAACACCTCCAAGGACAGTAAGAACAGTTCATAATAACCAAACTTTTTTTTTTTTTTTTACAATCAATGCAATTTTCGCTATTTTTCCTCTCATTGGTCAATATTCATTATGACCATATTTTACTGTATATTAATTTTAAATCAATTACTATTAGTATGAAGATGCAACACTTTCTCTGTTACAAATAGGTCTTAATTATTCATGAAAACATTAAACGAAAACCCAAGTAAAACACATTTCTTTATCAATCTGGCATTGACTTTAATGATCTAAAAACAGTAACGTGTCACTGATTTTTTTTTTAAAAAAGATTTATTTGTTGATAAACACATCAAAGATTGGTGTGTTATTAAAACATCTTTAACTTTTTACTGTCCTTGGAGGTTCGCTATAATCGTGTTTTACTATGGAAGCTTATGGTAGGGTGGATTGTTTATGCGGTTATTAATCACCAGAACTAGCCCTGCGTGGTGTTTTATCACTTACAATACTGCTTTAATGACGTAAAGAGACGTCTCTGTGGCCTTGACATCTACGTAACAATCGAACAGAAAGTAATTTCCTGTTATTCAAAAATGTCATGAAATCGAATGACGAAACCAGGAGTTCTTTAAAAATCCTCTATTTTTTGTCAATGTTATTTCATCTAGTGAGAGTAAGAATCCTGTGCTTAACAAATAATATTACAAGTAAATTGTACCCATGGCATAAGTGAACCTATATGTAATGCTACATGCTGCACATGTAACATTATTTTAACCACTCAGCTGATTTACATGTACTTACATGTTATTATGATACCTGACCAGACTATTCTAAAGCATAACTTGCCCCATCAATGGTATCGACAGCTACTGCGACACTACTGAAATACCCGCATTAAAATAAAGGGTTGTATTACATATTTGATACATTTACCTTGATGATACTAATTAAATATACTGAATTCCATGGGTTTGAAAAAATGCCTTTCTATGAAAGTTGGCAGGAGACAGGTTTTGGTGGGTTTGTTTGGTTTTTTTTGTTTGTTTGTTCTTAAACATGTGGGTAAAGAGTATGTATTAAAGTCCGATTATTATAAACTACCTAAATATCATAGTTCCTTTTTTTGTTAATACTTGTAATTCATATTTGGTTTAGATCATAAATTATGACTAGGGATGTCAACGAGTACTCGAGTACTCGACTATCGCTCGGTCGTACTGATCATCGACTAAAATTTTCATACTCGAGTACTCGTTAAAAATAGCCTTTTTTCAGAGATCGGTCAAGTTAGCTACTAGTAACCAGCTACTAGTAAACCTGCCCGTACTGCTAGAACACGAGAAAAGTTGGCTATAGTTAGCCAGCTACCGGTTGAACACGGGTAAAAAAGTTAGCTACCTTTAGTAGCCAGTTACTAGTAATACCAGCTACTTCAAGTAAATAAGTCAGCTACTAGCTACGCCAGTACTAAAGGTATTAAAGGTTAAATTACCCATAGTCAAGTAACATGTAAAATTATCTATGAATTGTGTGAGTATCATCGGATCATTAGATCGCCAAAAGTCACAGCTTTGCAATTCTAAAGTTCAAGCTCATACAAACTTCCCATTACGTTAACCTGCAATGCAAAATACGAACTCACAACTTTCCACCTCAACTGTTTGCATTTGTAAAATAATACAGATTGTAATGAAAGACACTCCCACCACATTTGATAATACCACCATTTTCAGATATCACGCTTAAGGAAATCACCCTTTTACGTACCTGTTGAAATGAAAATTCAACTGAAACGTAACGAACTCAGAGGTTATGTAGATATCTGATCTGATTTGGTGACATACAGGTGTCGAGAAGTGATATCAAGTATCAGAATTATCCCGATCGATACTACAGCATATGTATTCTTAAGAGCTGTGTTTTTAATAGATATCGGAACTTTATCTAGATAACATACAATGGATGTGATATTGTGTGTCTCAGAAATAAGTCACATTTTTCAGATATTCACACTTAATGAAATTAGCTACTAGTATATTATTAGATTAGTGGCTACCCCGATCAACATTTAATATTGTATGGATATCTAAAAATCTCTGTGTTTGTTACGTAGATTATGAACATTACTATACAAACAATTAGGAGTTCGATTAATAGGTGTCGGAAACTTTCATCATATCTTCATGATATCACGCTTAAAAAATCTGCTACTTATCTTTTGTTTGGATGATACCGAAATTTCAATATTTGTGGGATACTTTAAGGAACTGTGTGTTTCTAATAAAAAGTATTTTTCTGTTAAATACAAGTAGTCGAAGAGTGTATATTGGGTTTCAGAATATAACATGGATATTCCAGATATCACCTTTAATAAAATCAAGCTACTAAACTTTTGTCTAGTGTCTACCGTCAATTCATGTTTGGGGATACCTTAAGGACCTGTGGTTTCTGATATATAGCTGACCTTTCTTTTGCCTTACATACAACAGGGAGTGATATTGAGTGTCAGATATGCCATGGAATTTCAGATATCCCACTTAATGAAATCAGCTACTGATACATTTAAATTAGTGTAAAGTCAAAATTTCAATACTTTGTGGTAATACTTAAGGAACTGTGTTCTTTTATCGATATCTGACCTATCTTTGTCTCGTAATACGTAACAGGGAGTGAAATTGGGTGCAAAATATGCCATGGAATTTCCAATACACGCATATTGAAATCAGCTTACTTAATACATTTTGATTAGTCGGTACCTTCAAATTTCAATATTGGTGGGACTACTTTAAGGAGCTGTTTGTTTCCACATAGATATTTGAACCTAATTTTGCCTGTAACATACAATAGGGAGTGATATTAAGTGTCATAAAATATGCACTGAAATTCGATATCACACTTTAATGAAATGCAGTACTGATACATGCTTAATTAGTGGGTCAAAGTCAAATTTCAATATTTGTGGGTAATACCTTAAGAGCTGTGTCTTTTTAATCGATATTGCTGACCTAATTTGTCTGTACATACACAGGGAGTGAAATTGGGGTGTCAAACATGCAGGAATTTCAGATATCACGGCATATTTGAAATCAGCTTCCTATACATTTGGATTAGTTGTTCCCTCAAATTTCAATATTTGTTGGGACTACCTTAAGGAGTACTGTATGTTGTCTTCATAGATATTTGAACCTAATTTTGCTGCTACATACAAATAGAGTGTATAAGTGTCAAATATGCCATCGAAATTTCAGATATCATGCTTAATGAAATCAAGCTACTAAATTACATTATTGATTCAGTTGTACCCTCAATTGTCAATAATTATGCTAATACCTTAAGAAGCTGTGTGTTTCTACTAGATATTTTGCCTATGTTTGCCTGTTCATCAACAGGAAGTGATATTGGGTGTCAGGATATACCATAGAATTTCAGATATCACCGCTTAATGAAATCAGCTACGTAATACATTTTGAATTAGTAGTTACGTCAAATTCCCTTATTTATGGGATTATCCCTTTAGGAGTTGTGTGTTTCTACCAGATATTCTCGACCTATCTTTTCCTCCCTCTCCCGGTTCCATACAAAAAGGAGTGTATTAGTGTCAGAATATGCCTCATGGAAGTCAGATATCACGCTTAATGAAGTCATGCTTACTAATACATTTTGATTAGTTGTACCCTCAATATTCAATATTTTATGCTATTAACGCTTAAGGAGCTGTGTGATTTCTATAGATATCTGCCATATATTGCCCTTTTCACACAAATATGGCGAGTCGATACTTGGTTTGTTAGAATTATTGCCACGGAATTTTCAAGATATCCTACGGCTTTATGAAACAAGCTACTCTCAATACATGGTTTGATAGTGGTGACCGTCAATTTCGCTTTTGTGGGATTACCTTTAAAGGTATAGTGTGTGTTTCTTACCAGATATCAGTTAATATCTTTGCTGTTTATACAAACAGTAGGTATATTCGGTGTCAGAATTATGCCACGGAATTTCAGATATCACTTCATGAAATCGCTTACTAATACATTGTGATTAGTAGTACGGTCAAATTTCACATATTTCTGCGAATAATGGAAGAATTGTGTGTTTCTACAAATATCTGACCTAACTTTGCCTGTTCATAAACAGGTAGTGATATTAGGAACCAGAATAGCCATGGAATTTCAGATATCCGCTGAATGAAATCAGCTACTAATACATTTTGAATAGTCTGTAACCTAAATATTTCAATTTTATGCTATTACCTTAAGAAGCTGTGTGTGTCACGAGATACGAACTATATTGCCTGTCATATCAACAGAAGTGATATTTAGTGGCTCAGAATATCCACGTGAATTTCAGAATATCACGCTTAATGAAATCAGCTGCTAAATACATTTTGATTAGAAGTACCTTCCAAGTTATCATATTTGTAAGATACCGTTTAAGGGAGTTGTATGGTTTCTACCAGATAATCTACCTATCTGTGTCTGTTCATACAACAGTTAGGTGTCGCGCAACAGGTAAAGAAGCCAGGACCTTCAGTTAAAAACTGAAAAGGTACCTTTCAGTGACCTTCAGTGACATTTCGTCGCATGATATGGCACGTACATTTCAGTGGCCATTCGTCACCTTTTCAGTTGAAAAAAAAAAAAGACCGCGAAACACAAAGGTTCAACATCAAAGCCTTCCGACAGTGGAGCCGCTGCGGACAACGGGACGCCTGTCTGTCATTGTAGAGATAGGCCGAATGGACAAAAGAGGTGTAAGTATTCTGTTACTGCATTTCTTGATAGAAATATGTTTAAAAGAAATTTATTTTAATAGTCCAAGTAGGTGTTCTGCAGAATTAATGAAATATTAACTTTCTCTAACCATTTGCCATACCTATTACCCAAACATCATATATGGTAATCGTTTATTCTATACTTGAAAACAATTTCAGCTTGATTGATATTGCTGGAGGGGAATAAAATTCGATTATTTACGGGACTCGCATTTTTCCAACTTTATTCGTATGATTAATTTAGTAAAGACTGAAAATTACCTTATTAGTAATATGACTTTTATATTCCGTCATTAGAGGTTAACAGTGGCGGATTCGAGATCTGTCCAAAAAAAAGGGGGGGAAGTTGAAGAGGAGGGCCCTCATAGACTGGAAGTTTGGGTTGAATCAAAAGCGGCGGGCCCATAGGAGACGACACTCCTAAATTCCCCCCGGATTTTAGGGCTTTTTGTGGGTATCACGTCTTTACCACAAAGAACCCCTAAATCTATAACTAAAAAAATTGTCAGCGTATTACCAACGTGTTGATCCAAGGGGAGAGGGGTTATTGTAGGGGGGGGCTCTCAGTTATATTTTTGTTTACTTTTTCTCAAGGCCGATCTAGTGTCGAGCGTCCCCCCTCCATCCCCCCCAGTCTTTGATTAAAAATGTTTGTACCATCAATAAAAAACCCAACACAACGTTTGGTAAGAATTCGTCCAGATTTTTCGGGCGCCTTTGCTCCCTGCCCAGGAACATTGAACACAAACTCAGACTTAAATCAAAAATTTCACAATGACTTGTAAAATGTTCATTATTGTTTATTGTAAACTTCTAACCATATGGACATTAAAAAAGCTAACAAAGTATTGGGTGCAACCTCTCCACATTCAGTCCCTGTGGAAAACAAGGCGTTTTCATATTATTTAGTTTGTAAGTTAGCAGAGAGAGAATGTGATTCACACATACGAATTCTAGAGGAGAGAGAGACTTTAAGAATTTAGAGAGAATTGAGAGAGAGAGAGAGAGAGAGAGAGACGAGGAGAGAGAGAGAAGAGAAGAGGAGAGAGAGAGAGATGATGAGAGAGACGAGATGAGAGAAGATGAGAGAAGAGCAAAAGAGAGTAAGAGAGCAAAGAGAGAGAGAGAGGAGAAAGTATTGCGCTTTTCCCCATTCATCCTTTTGAATAAGCTTCATTTACAAAGGTACATGTATAGTAGTCATGCTGAGAGAGAGAGAGAGAGATAGAGAGAAAGAGAGAAGAGAGAGAGAGAGAGATATGAGGAAGGAGAGAGAAACAAAATACTGGGGTGTGGCGTGCAACCTCTCCCATCAATACCCCTACCACTGTGAACAATACACCTGCATTTACATTCTAAACGCGAATGACATTTAATCTATTTAGTTTTAAAAAGGGAGAAGGGGGGGGGGTCGATTGGGCCCCTCTATACTGCTTGCATGTTAGTCTATCATCAAAAAAAAATTGAAAAAGTTTGGATTTACATTTCAGGCATAAAATCAAACATGATTTTCAATCCGAAATACAATTTAGATTCTTGACCGATTGCCAGAAAAATAACCCGATTTTTTTAGTCTTAATAGATTAACACGAAGAAGCATGCCCCCCCCCACATATAATAAATGTTCAATTTTAACAAGTCGGAATTTGGTATTTCCTCCATAGGCAGAAGGGGAGGGGGGGGTAAATGATTTTACCAATATATCCTGCAACTCGAATTATTCAACCCTCCCCGTAATCGTGAAGTGATCGGGAGAGAGCGGAAAATAAGACTGGATTATTCGGAGTTAATAAATCTGCTTCTTGTGATCTTTAATCTGAGTTTCTTTTTTGTAGCGGTCAGCGGGTTTCGATACTCCAGTGGCCAAGCTAGCTCGTTGGTAAGGCACCTGACTAAGAAGATTCAGGGGGCCGGGTTCGAAGATCCCGGTCACATGGCTACGTTGGCATTTCTCCCTTCTGTTAATTTAGTGCAGATTGACCACCACACTGGAATTGCAGAGTGAAGTCCAGCCAGGGGCATAAAGAACCTGGTATGTTGTTCTTCGGCGACGAGACAAATTCTAAGGAGGGAGGAGATGTACGCCGGTCAGCCGGTTCGATCCAGGTGGCCAGATAGCTCAGTTGGATAAGAGCACCTGATAGCAGATTCAGGGGACGTTAGAAACCTGAGGTAGCTTGTCTTCAGGGGCAGAAGAACTTTAGGAGGAGGATAATGTAGTGTATTACGGCATTATATTGGACCGTGGACATCCGGCCTGATAGCTCAAGTGGTAGAGCACCTGGACTAGTAATGAGGGGTCCCGGGTTCGATTCCCGTATTCCAGCCACTATTTTTCTCATTCCCTCCCATCATGTTTACATTTTGGTGCCGGTGTGAAGCCCAGGAATTTGCAGAGTGAAATTTCAGTTACTATGCACAGCATAAGAACATTAGGTTGTGTGTCTGTGTGGGCACGAAGACAAGTTAGGCAGGGAGGAGATGTAGCGGTCGAGCCCGAGGTTTCCGATCCTCGTGGCCAAGAATACTCAGTGTATAGGATAGAGCACGCTGACTAGAAGATTCAGGGAGCCCGGGTATTCGAAATACCCGGTCTTGGTCCCGATTGCATATTTCTCCC
>CAJDSM010038387.1:0-2500 GCA_903981925.1 Ostrea lurida
ATTCTTGCATGACAAAAATACATAAATATCTCACCCAATGAAAAATGTATTTATTTTACAGAATCAGAAATTCAGGGGAAGTAATTCCCCATTAAAATACAACGGAAATCGACTTCTCACAATACTAATGTACAATGTACCCATATGCACGTGGACCAAGAAACTGCCCTTTCCACTTTTTTCCTACAACTGACACTTTCCAGTATAATATTCATTTCCCCCTTCAACTATAGTATTTTCACCCGCAATTACAAGAGCTTGTCTATAACTACAAAGGAAATTTGAAGTATGAATTCTTGCATTTTTGATTGGTGATTTGGATATTGAATCGAATCATTGAATTTCGAATTTTGGATTTTGAATTTAGAATGTCGAATGAGCCTTCTGGGCTTTCGTACAACAGCATGTGAAATCACCATAGAAATAGTGATGACGGGCCGGGTACATCATGATCTGAAGAGAAAGTCACGAACGGTCATAAACCTCATCGAGGATTATCGAAAAGCAATTCTAAGTATCGCCGAGATAACAATGAAATCAGAGCAACATCGACGTTCACGATCCGTCTCAGATCCCTAACCTGGCTTCAATGGGATGCTTGTAATGCAATCCTTGTCTGTTTACGTCAATGTTTCATATCCCAATACACTATAAGTCTGATTTAAAGTACAGCTAAGATCAAAGGAAAAAGTGCCGCATCATGACACAAAATACTTTTAGAAGATTATCATAGAGCATAAATTTAGAGCATAAATTCCTAGAGCACCGTCTCTTGATGTCTCCCGTTGCAATCTATATGACATTGTTAATTATAATGTATATACCCAAGTACACCTCAACACTTTGTTGTTTTTTAAATGTATATATGGTACATGTACAATGATATAGTGCTTATGTTGCTCCTCTACATTAGACATGAGGAGGAATGCTGCCTTCTATAAAGGTTATACAGACAAAGATTATAAATGCATTTCCTGGAGCACTGCCCCTTGGTGTCTCCTGTTCACCGGCAACCTACTAGCCTTATAGTATTTACATGTACATATGTTATAACCGTTTCCTCCTCTTATAGTGCAGATATATTATTGAACTGTTTATGAGAAGGAATACTTCGTACTGTCCCTTGAAGTCTTGTTCGTAGTGATCATCATTAGCTTCCCTGGTGTGTGGGANACTGATCATCATTAGCTTCCCTGGTGTGTGGGAGATAATTCCAATTACTCATCACCTTTGTAGTATCTATTTGTTTTGTATTTGGGGCTTCTATTGTTCTTATGTGTGTTAATAAATCGTGCATGTAATTATTGTTACTGTGTTATGTATTCGTTTTAAAGATAATCACCATCATTATTACTAGTAGATAAATGTAATACCGAGTAATCCACTTTTGCCATCTTATTATCGATGATACGAGAGATTGGTTAGATGTTACCATTTGGATTGATATTGTGTACCGTACAGACAAACATACCCTTTACCTTTCCCTAAATCACGTGGACAAAACAATTGTNGTTTGGATTGATATTGTGTACCGTACAAACATACCCTTTACGTTTCCCTAAATCACGTGGACAAAACAATTGTGTAACTCACTTTGTGTTAGTGAAATATCCGTTTTAAAAAGTTCGTGTTTATATATTCTGTCTATTCACAATGGCNCAATATCCGTTTTAAAAAGTTTGTGTTTATATATTCTGTCTATTCACAATGGCACAATCAAATAGCCAATATAATAAGATAAATCAAACGGCCTGTAATAAACAGAAACATTATATATCAAAATGATATGAAAAATACACATCGCACAAAATACGCACGAAATATGTACACGTAATACATATATATTTACACATGTTGCATCATTTGAAACTGAATGCAAATATCCTTTACATCATTAAATGAAATCATGATTATTATCGCTTGGATTTTTAGTTTTACATTACTTACTAACGATCCAANCATTAAATGAAATGATATTTTTAAAGCACTTTAATCGTGATTATTTAGTTTTACATTATTTACTAACGATCCAAATAGAATATAACTTACCAAAGTTATGGACTTTAGGCTGATCGAGTGTTTACTCGATATGAAAAGTTGTAAACTATATGTGGTGTAACTGCAATAAAAGTTAAACATGCATTATGATAATTTGTTAGGTATTAGCAGAATAATAGCGCCACTTACGATATTATTGCTCCGTAAAATCAAAGAAAAACTCAATATACCCTGATGGTGAAATGCCTCCAACTTGAGACTAAAAATTCAACATGCGACCACTTCAAACCCACTGGACAATGTGAAGAAGTTCTTACTCTTGTCGAAAGTCACATGTCTATAAAACTCGCCAAACGCTCAACCTTTTTGGCGGGAAAAAGCTAATTACAGTAAATTGGGAATTAAATAAAATCAAAGATGCTTACCATACCATCCTGTTAGCATATTTTTTAAAATAGAACTTTATTATACAATCTTATAATATAAATTTCAAATTTAATTC
>CAJDSM010038387.1:7500-16763 GCA_903981925.1 Ostrea lurida
GTCAAACATTGTGCTGGCTTGTCATAAGGAATATGAGAAAATCGCTTATCATTAAACAATTATTGCCAATGCTAAAGTTTTGCAGACAAACGGACAGACAGACGGACAAGCCAAAAACTATGCGCCTCCGAATCAAAGATTCCGGGGCATGAAAAAATAGGATTTTTAAATAAGAGTTTTGTATTTATATTGCAAGATGTATTCTTCTCTCAGTTTCGTCCCACAATTCAGCGACAAATTCAAACAGCATTCAAACAGCATACAATTGATAATTGCGGAAGAAATCTTTATCACAGCAATAAGTGGGTTGTTTTTTGTTGTTTTTTCAGCACCTCAAATCATCTTGACTTCCCAACATTCCTTTGGACATACAGTCATATCACTTCCTTTTCTTTACTTCCAATATCGTTGATACTATCATCGTGTTTAATGTCCATTTAAAGTAGAGAAATGTCTGATCAAGTTTCTTGGGGATTTATTGGAGGGAGAGCACTGTTTCTCTTTGGTCTCTCATTGATATTAAGTGGAGGAAGAGCATTATTTCGCGACGGAAGTGACGCATTGCTGGTAACAAAATGATTCAGTGGTGGTAAGGATGACTCCTAAGAAAGAAAAAATAAAGATGACAGTGACAGGCATTCAGACAAACGAAATGTAAGTAAGGTTATGTTTTGTCAAATTTCACTAAAAAAAACTTTTCAATAACCAAATTATGATTTTCAATTATACTCTATTTTTAACTGAGAATATCATCTGAAATGAGCAGACGACAGGCAATCAATTCTAACATAACGCATGCAACACATAGTTAATGATCGATTTTAATATGACACTTACGGTGTTTGCTGTCACACTTGTGTAGGACGGTGGGGGGCTATCATTGTCACTCTCGCCTGCTGACGTAGATGCCTCACTCTCCTGGAACGCGGGATTTGTCAGTCGGGTTCGAGATGACGGCCTTTCTTCCGTTGATGGCCGCGATAAGCGTGTTCGAGATGACGGTCTTTCTTCTTTAGGTGCTGATGGATCTCTACGAGTTTGTGAAACAGTAAAAATATCATTAAGGTTTGGTCCTGTTTTGGCCTGCAATTCCTCTTCTGATATTTCATAATTGTTTGGCCTCTCCATGTCTCCATCGCCGAGAAATCCAATCTATAATGGAATAAGATCGAGTTTAAATGGGTAATACTAAAACAAAGTATTCAGAAAAAGATCTTCAGAAATGTCATGAATATCCTTACCTGTGTTGTTCTTACGGTGTACGGGAAATTTTTATTCGCAGCAGATGGTCTGGTAAGTATCTAAAACAGGAACACGTACGTGCATATTACATGTATGATCAATTCAAAGTAAAACGTACATTTTTAACCTCTGTGATCCTTTTGTAACAAAGCAATACTTTGCAGATGCTTGGAATGTAACTAAAATAGGAGCACGTGCGTGCAAATTATGATCAATTCAAAATAAAATATATATATATATTTTATCTTTGCGTTTCGTTTGTTAAAAGCAATACTTTGAGATATTACTCTAACTTTTTACAAGTACATGTATACACGTTACATCAATCCAATAATGCCTTGTAATCAGTTTATGAGCAACTCATCTTCCTCTTAACGCCCTACTTATTACTGACACGGGTGATGATTAAAGGGGACAATATCTAATTCGTTTTTATCTCTGTTAATTCTAAGTTGAAAAATAACTCACCAAAAAGGTAACATGGCCTAACATCATAATCATTTGATCGACGCCATTGACAATTTTTTCTCTTGCCCACTGTTTTATGGCGAACATGGCGATTATAATAGCAATAGGACCTGCCCAAAACCTGAAAGTGGTGTAGTAATACAGTTTTATAGTTCCTGCGACACAGTATTCCCTCAAAAGGAAGAAAGTAATTCAATGACTTCATTTGAATAACTATAATTTGCATGGTTGTTAAATTAGACAAATGTCAGTTAATGAGCCCGTTTCCGGTTAATTATCTATATACAGCACTATCATTGCTACATATCAAAAGACAACAGCAATGTTTCTAACCAGAGTGTATAGATGATGAACAGCGGGTAGTAGAATATTCCGTTTTTTCTGTGTTTCTTCAGCGTCAGAAAGAGGTACACCACGAAGAAGACCCAGGCTAGCAGACGGAGGGTGATGAGGGCGTAACCAGGCCAGTATTCATAGATGTACAATACCGTGCCGGGATCGAAAGTCTGCAGAAGCAACATGTATAATACAGTATACAGACGGCTATTAGGAGTAACATTCCAACATCGGTAGTTCAGTAAACACCGTCTCATCCCACACCTGTGTAGTCCGTTTTACTGGGTATTCTGACCTTTATTTTCATTCTTCGTTTTACTGGACATTCTGAACCTTATTTTTATTTTCATATTGTCATTGTTTTACACTCTCTATTCCGATACACTGCGTATTCCGATAATTTATTTCTCCCAGGGCATACCGGACTACACAGGGTTTCACTATACAATAGTTATGTGTTTGTACAGTGTGTCATGTCTTTTACTGACCTTGAGTAATGCAAAGTAACACAATAAAATTAATTATGAACAGTCAAATACAAAAAACACACACACTCAATATCAAATTATCTTTATATTATCCGTTTTTATCAGATATTTCTTATTTTGGTTGATTGTTCTACTTACATTGGCTTCTACGATGTAAAGTGCGGCGTAGGCTATGACGTACACGGTGAAGAAAATGGAGAATATGATGACGGTCATTGAGGTCATTTTACCCTTAATGATTGTGTATCCATCCGCCATCAGTAACAACATCAACATAAACAGCAGTGAACTCAGAGCCGCAAACACCCGGGCTAAAATGAAAGAAGAAATAGTGCATGTACCATCTAACATCCAAACACTGGAATCAGTAAATTAGAAATAGCTGTTGCCTAACTTCCAAACACTGAAATCAGTAAAGAGAATTTTGCAAATGATATTTATGGCTAAATGCAGCTGAGACAAAATAGACATTCATCATTGCCATATTTTTTTAATTTCAAATATCAATCAACCTTTGTATATATGTATTGTAGTTCGCTATATGATAGTGTAAAGGCAAAGATAACGAACAGTGATCAATCTCGTAAGTCCCAAATAGAATACAAAAACAAGAGTTGGGCAAACACGGACCCCTGGATACACCAGAGGTGGGATCAGGTGCCTAGGAGGAGTAACCATCCCCTGTTGACCGGTCACACCCGCCGTGAGCCCATAGTCTTGATCAGGAAAACGAACAATCCGTAGTCAAATCAGTGTGTGAAAAACGGCTTAACAATGGCTATGAAACACATCAGACAGCATTTGACTCGATGGTAGGTCATATTGGTAAACTAAATTGTTATAACTACCATAGAATTTACGAAATGCTGCCTTCAAACGTGACTGTTGAAACCCCTGCAACAACAACTTGTCTGTAAGTAGCCTGCCTCGATTCAAAAACTGATCATACGCAGAATAAGCTCTTGCGTATCGAATAAGTTGAGACTCACACCCTATGCAGGTTATGATGGAATGTTGCTACATAAATATGGGAAGTTGACGATGAAGAAGCTGAAATCGTCCTGTTTGTCATCAAGCTGAGTTTTTAGTTTGCCGTTAATGTCTATGTTCAGTAAAATGTCATCTTATTCAAGAAAACACTGGCTAGAAAGAACGCTTTTGATATTTTTAGTAAAGTTATCTAATTGTATCATTTTTGGGTGAATCAGGGAAACAAGACGAGTGATGTCCTGTCTATCGTTTAAAACGTTAACAGTTGACAGGTTTACCAAAAGAAAATACTTCTGATATGATTGGAACTGATTTATTGTAGTGTGAAAAATACGACGTTTCAGTTACGAAATCTTACAGGATTTTTTTTTTCCCTTTTGGAAACACTTTCGCCACCTGATAGTACTAGTCCCACGCTATTCAGTATTATACATATGATTGCATTGGAAACAGCGAAATCACAATACTTGTTTTACACACGATTTCATTGCGTGTTGCAAATCAAGAGTCCTACCATTTCAGGGTATATAGAAATCATTGTTGTGCTCTCAATCAATGCAGGGTTATAGTTGATCAAGTTACTCGTTTTAAAAAACCATGAACTACCAGCCTTACTATAAACATAATCTACCAGCCTTACTACAAGCTGTATTGTTGATCGATATACCATTTCATATCGATTATGAATAGATAGAGTGCCCTAAATACATATAGGGTGCTCAAGAGAAATAAGCTAACTGTTTTTTAGGAGGATTTTTTAGGGGTGGGGTGGATAAAGAGGACTAATGAATTGATTCACAGCATATAATTTATAGTTAAATAAGTTGTTTGACAAGCTCTATCGAACTGAGTACCATTTAAATCCTCTTCAGCAAAGAGTCAAACAAACTGTGTACGCGCTTCAAAGAAAAACTCCACGCCCAAAATCAAACAACCTGTCACCTTTCTTTACTTTCTATTGTATTCATAAGCATACATGTATTTATCACAGATTCCAGAGCACGATAGCAGTGCGACTCCCTTCTCGTTTGTTGTTGAAAACGTAATAATGGATGATAGGGCATTGGAAAAAAAAACACCACAACTTTAACAACACTCCCCCCCCCCCTAAAAAATTCTTTAAAAATACCGAAGTCAAAATGAAAAATGATAAATGCTTTCGTGTCTACGAAATTATTATGTGTGAATACAGTATGTCAACAGAAAAAAAACCCATGGTCAAACAAACCCATGATAAAGTGTATTTAAAGAGGCATCAGTGTGCTTGTTTACCAGAAAAATTGAGAAAATCCAAATAAATATCATCTGATGTTGAACAAAATTAATTTTACGAATCCTAATTGTGTTTCATTTCATTGTGGAAAACTGTTAAGATATGCATATATTACCGCTCTCTCTCTCTCTCTCTCTCTCTCTCTCTCTCTCTCTCTCTCTCTCTCTCTCTCTCTCTCTCTCTCTCTCTGACTGACACACATTTATCTACCTGCGCGCTCAGTGCCCGTTTCTTTATATCCATACGTTGAGTATCTGCCATAAGCAATACAATACAGTAACAAGTGAAACCACCACAGAAGGAGGGACGCCAGGTAAATCTTATAGGTCACATGGAACATCTGTTTGGACCTCAGAATAACTGGAAAAGATTGCAGGAATAACCATATTAATGATTCATAAGACGCGATGCTTCTGACACATAACGGGGCAAATTCTAGTCAATTTCATTTATGAGTTTATAGCGGGATTCATCTTTCTACTGAGTATCAATTATTAATGCAGACCAATCTCTAAAACAATCAAGCGAAGATAATTATCTAAAATCAACCATGGTATACACTATGAAGTACTGGGTAGATTATCTAAAATTTCTCGAATAAACTTTTACGGAAATCAAGACTACCGCTAAGGTGGAATGCTACACCAGAGAAATTTGATGTAGATGAAAAGTAGCGGATATGTTACACAATATTTTGAAAATAAGAAAATTTAAATTCACTCTTTGAATTGATAAATAATCTTGATTACCGTCTTCCTTGGAAGACGGTATACATAGTTGAAGTAATTGTATCTCCGGACTAATCACTTCCTTACTTTGTGATTGGTAGAAAATGCATGATGTGAAAATTGTCTTAATTCCCATTGGTTAAAATGCCGTTCTGTCCAAGGGAGATAATTTTTCTGTGATCTAATTTACGTACGAATTAATAATTTAACACCATTTTCAATCTTAAAAAAGATGACAAAACGAACTTAGAAAACTGCAATTAATGGAATTGATACACGACTATTACAAGACATTTATATGATATTATTTAGAGCAATCATTTCATTTTTATGAGTGAAAACCGAAATACACTCGTTATTCTTTGTTTTGTTTGCTTTTCATTTGGTGGGAGGGACTAAAATTATGGTGGATCTAACAGGGGTGGGAATAAGACTTAGAACTACATGTATATGGCTTATCGGATAGGCTTGAAACTTTGTTGTTGAAGGCAAAATATGTCCAATCATTTTCCTTAAAGTTATCGTGAACCGGATAAACTGGAAACATTGTCATGACAGAAGGATCCAATTATTTTTCTACTACTAGTAGTCATAGTTATGGTGGATCTAAGTGAGGCCGGGTGTGGATGTAAATTAGCTTGTGGACACTTATTATATATAGACTTGAAACTCTGTGCATACAGTATAATGCAATATTGTTATCTACAGATCTGCATATTGTCAGGACAGGGGGATCAATTTATTTTTCTACAAGTTATTGGGGTGGGGGGTTGTCCTAAAAGGGGGTTTAGATGCATTTGATAACTTGTGAATTGAATTGAACACTTTTCGGATAGCCTTTAATTTTTTGAACAGAGTACTGATGTCTACATACTAAAATTGACGAATGTAATTAATCCCTTCATTGTGCATTGTTCTTTACTTGTTTATGACCAATATGGGCCATGATTCGTAATAATACTATATTAACACAGTTGTACAAGTCTTGTGAAGAAAATGTATGTACTTGGAATAGGGTGCTTCTGCGTTTTGTAAGGATATCTATTTTGACACAAATCAAAAATGAAATAAAGGGATAATTCAACTTCACTCTTTAAAGTTGTTTGCTAAAGACGGTAAGCTTTTTTAAAAACTATACTTGTATTGATATTTTCATCCATGTTTCAAAAGGAAGTCAGCCATTATGACGGTGTAGAACCAAAGGCGTCACTTTATTACTAGCTGACCGCTGATGAATGTCTTTTCTCATTCACCACAACATGTATTGGAAATTATTTCCATTTCAATTAAATCGCATCGATACAGGTGATGTGATTTCTATAAGGCCATTCTATACCTGGCAAAAGCTAATATATTTCATTATCATGTTTGTCACTCAGAAAGCGAGATTGATAGAGATACATACTTGCGAATACCATGGATACCAAAGTGACGAAGAAATACAAAATCAAAAAGGATATGTCAGTTGGCAAAATATCTGCAAGGAAAAGTAAAGAGTTTTGTATTTCTAATGCTAGATACATTTATTTGAAAGAGATTTTTGGAAAATATTTTATGGACTCTCTCTCTCTCTCTCTCTCTCTTCTCTCTCTCTCTCTCTCTCTCTCTCTCTCTCTCCTCTCCTCTCTCTCTCTCTCTCTCTCACACACACACACACACAATATCACATGACATCTAAAACAAAATCAATCTGCATATCTTTGCCATCTCTTGCATGGCTATGTACAACCAGAGATACAATTTAAATAATTCATCTTACCGGCGGATATGCAAGGAAAATTTATATGAAATAGGAAAAAAAGTGGTTTTTCATTCTTACACATTTCATCTGCCGAGAATTCTTTGTGCCACATGTCATCACCATTTGTCATGTGGAACCGGAAGCTGATATTTAAACCTTTAATCGCCTGCAAAGGTAGAACACATACAGAAAATGGGGTCTGCAGTTAGCAAATGACCTACTGAGCTACTCGGCTACATGTAGGTATACATGTTATTCAAGTATTCATATTCAACAAAAAAGAAGAAAAGTTAGCTCCTTGACGTCACATATTTTGGACTTGTTCACACCACATTCTGTGTGACACGGCCGGGCAAGGAAATAGGATAACCCCTTTCGTTTAAAAACAGACAATGTAATGTAGTAGAATTTTGTGAAAGTACTTGTAAATGTTTTAATATTGCTAAAAACCCACATTTACCACAAAATTTACCTATGAAACCACGTTTATTTTTTATAAAAGAAATTGTCTAAAAACCGAAATCCTTTCAAAAGGTCTTTTCATTGGTATATTGCATGTATTAATGACTTGTTTATCTTCGGTATCCCTGCTGTGGCCCCGCCCTGACCCTGTCGACCTTAAATTGGCCCCTCCTTGCCTCTAATCAAACGCGTCCATTAATATGAGCCTTCAGCTCAGGTGAGCTAGTGATCTTCTCATTAAGTCCAATGCCATGGGTCTACATATAACATCGTTAACAAATCAGCACCACATGCTCAAACCTCCAGACAGATAGCCCCCTCCTGAAAGGAGGGGCGTAGCAACGGAAAAAATAATTGTAACTGCTATGAAGCGGAAGTGCACCAAACAAATGTTGAAAAGCATTCTGAAGCCTTTCCAGAACATGTAATGATATCCTATATTGGCCAGCATCTAATATAATTATAATATATATATTATTATCTATATATATATTTCTAATTTATATACAGCATTCATATGTAAAATGTTATATGTTAATCTACTGCATTTCCCTGCATCACTGTCATTTTCGTATTAATAAGCATTTATATTTTATTGGTTTTTGACTTAAACTTGCTGAATTTATTGGTACGGTTGTCCGTACCTTGGAAATTATTGGTACGGCCAAATCCGTACCAACCGTATCTCTTGCTGCGCCCATGGAAAATAATGAAAATTTTGATAGAATCTACTTACCGAATTTTCTCTATCACTGGGACATCGACTGAGCACAAGGTACCACCACATGTCACGTGATGAGCTAAACTTCTGCGTATCCGTGCATTCCACATATTGGACCCCACTGATGTCGATGTACTTACATCCGGAGTAAGAATTTAATGGACTTAGGGGGAGAATTTGTCCCCGCGAGATATCCAAGACGGCTTTCTTTTGCTCACAAGTCTGCAAAAAATTAGAGACACATCTCATTAATTATGTAAACAATTACACACAATATATCTCACTCATGCTGTAAACAAATAGACACATCTCAGTAATTCTGCTTGCAATGTCAAAAAACTCTTGCTTAGATATATCTTTTCTATACACGCTCTACAATACTGGAAACCCAGTGTAGATATTGAGAGAGTCTACTTAAGCAATGTTCAATTTGTATGCACACACCTTTGCAGTTATGGGACTACAATTATTTTTCAATAAATCATAATTTATTGCTTATATTTACATTCTTAGAAAATGTATTTGTTTGCTTTTATTGTATATGTTTTAAACTTTCCGATCAATCCTTAGGGGAAGTAGCGGTTCATGGAACAGTTAATAGGTAAGTAATTGTTACGTCACAATGAAATGTAACACGAAAAAAGATACAGCAATTATGACATTTACGCCTGAATGTCATATCGTACAGGACAAAAAGGAGTGCAAAAAAAAAAAAAAAAAAAAAAAATAATAACCCAGTATTTAATTAATTTTTTTTTAAAATAAACATCAAATTGTCCAACAGTTTTATACATTTTCAACCTAAAACAGTTCA